>JAODKE010000146.1:6889428-6902460 GCA_026779605.1 Mormyrus hasselquistii
CAGGCAGAGGGCAGGAGCGGCGTTCTAACGCCAGAGAAGACAGTGAACATATCCTGCAGTGTCTCATTTGTAGGATTCTAGGATGACATCAAGTGATCTTCAAAAGGAATGGGAGACATTATCAAGCTCCAAGACACTCAAGGTCCCATTTTCATTAATGAGAAGCAGGGAAGAGCCAAGCTGCAGTGTAGAAAATGTCCGTAAAGTGAGAAATGAGTGAGAGAAACAATGTTGCTGTGGCCTCTTCGTTTTTGCTGTGTTTGATATCATTTTTAGTTTATATGTAAGTGTCGTGGTCTAATGCATTAGATTTCAACCGCTTGCAGCAGTAAAGTTGCTGTGATAATGAGTGTTGTGTTCAGGTTTTTACTGTGTGTCATACAGCATCATATCAGTTTGTTTTTTTGAAGCGCTAAACATTTACAGGGGCGTTGGCTGCCTTGCGAAAGTAGCGTCTTGTAGTGCCGCTCAATGTTTTTACTTTTATTATTACAAAATTTAAATTTTAAAATGTAGAATTTGAGAATTCTAGGCATGTAAATCAGTTTTGAGTGGTTCACCAGCCATCGGTTTGAGTGATCTTTGCTCACCTGTCTCATCTGCTGAACGTAACATGAAGATTTTATTATGCTGTTATTTTGGTGTCAAACTTTTTTTATTTTTAATTTTTAACAAGCCACACGTGAAGACAGAGGCCTGTTATTATTACTGCACACAGCCTTCAAGGTCATCTAATGCCTCACGGCTGTGACCAGTCGAGCTACTGGGAGTGACAGGGAAACTGGGCATAGCTGATCTGAAGTAGCTGCATGAGGGTCCCGTTTTGTCTGAGCCCAGAATTTCGATTGCCATATAAGCATTGCCTTGTAATATGACCTGTTTTTGTAGGATTTCATAGGCTGAATGTTTTAAACACAAACACTGGGCAGCCGGTGTTACATACAGAAATGTCAAGCTACACTGGAATCGCATGAAATGTATTTTAATAAAGCACAAACTACAAATACTGAGTCTGGCGACTAACAAGAAATAATGTTTTCTTCTCTTATCATGAATAATAATTTTAAAGTAAGTAAAAATACATTTTTTTCCCGAAACATTTAAATTAGTGAATGAAGTAAATGGAGTACATTTTATGATATATTAGACACAAACAATTTGAAATTTTAAAGATATTTGTATTGTTATAAGGATTCATGAATATTTCAGCACAGAAGTGAGACGTATGATCAACACAAAAGTACAAAATTAAAAATCAATAAATAAATCAAATATATCATATAAATGTAATAGCTATGTGGCTATGTGTTTTTTTCTTTTTCTTCTTTTTTTTTAGTCTGTAGATGAGCATCACCACTGTTTCTCCTAACGGCAACACATTTTGAACCATGAAGAATTCAATACTGAAAAAACAGTAATAAGCTGAAGTATTACGGAATCCGGCACATTTAACATACAGGTGAGTTCGCCATGCTAGTTCAACAACTAAATTCCTTTACTCACAATATACAGTTAGAGCATAAAGCATTTTGGACGTAAACATTTTGTGCTGAGAATAAAATACTTCGCAACTAAGCATGGTCTGTATACAATACTTTCAAAATGTACAACGAAGGCCAATCACAAAACGGTCCATCTCCTTCAAAAAGACTGTTTTCTCTTTCATCATAAATTAGGACAGTCCGTCTTTTATTTTGACATAATTTACATCCTTTGGCCTTATCGTTCCTGCGAATTTTATGCTCCTCCTCCTCTCCATTGTTTCCAATTCAGTTCAGATTTCTCTCCCCATTCATCTTCCTCAGGCCTGGGTCCTTCTTCCGCTCTTTCCTTCCTTTAATTCCTGGATGTGATGAGATTATGAGAAAAAGAAAAGGACCAAGCATCGTTCAGCTGTGGTTTCCTGGGGGAAACTTGCCACCGGTGCGCAGGAAGCAGCGGGGCTGGGGAGAGGTGTTGGTGGTGGGGGGGCAGGGCGTGTATGAAGTAGCGGTTAGCAGCTTTTGTGCACTTTTCTCTGGGAGGTGTCAGTCCTCACTGGCCCGACCGGACGGTAGCCAGGTGGTCGCTGTGCTGGTTCTGCGCTCGAACCCGGAGCCTCTGCTTCTCTGACTTTTTCTTTGGTTCTCTGGACCGCTGTTTTCCCGACCCTAAAGCACAGGAGGAGACAAATGGTAAGGAACTGAACATCAAGTTTAGCTATAAAGTTTTTGCCATCGGCTGAAGTGTTTCTGCCACATTCTACCCAGATGCTTCCCGCTCCTGCCCCAGGCCGTTCGATCCATGCCAGCTCCCTCAGTTCCAATAGTGACCATAGGCTCCTCCGGTACCCAGGAGATGACTAAACCCGACCCGGCCTCTCAGGAGCATGAACGTGCTGGACTTCAAGCAAGAGCAACACTCCGGCCCCAACTCAAACAAACACGTTTTCCTCCACCTCCAATTTCACAGCTCACAGCTACTCAGGGAACGTGGTTTGAGGAAACACGGGAAATTGAACAGCTCTTTCCAAATCTCCCTCCAGCGCCGGGTTAATGCCGCCTCCGTGCCACAAACCCAACAGCGGCGCGGACCGTAAGCTTTTCCATTTCAAGTCTGGGATGGACAAGGACGTGGGACATGTTGGAATCGAGGTTCTGTTTCCTGACGTCGGGCGAAGAAGGGTGGGAGCGAGGGGGGGAGACGTTTCACAGCCCATTAGCTTAGGCGCTTTGAGAAAGACAAGAATCTATGTGGGGGGGGGGGGGGGGGCTGTACGGTCCACCTTGGAGGTCATGGGGCTGTAAAAGCGAAACAAATATGTGGCCCAGTTACGGTTTGTGGGGGGAACGAAAAATGTTGTAGAAAACGAGCTCCTAAGTGCAGATTTGAAGCATTCTATTATTACACTTGTTTGCCCCGTTTCACAGAGGAAAATGAGGCCAAACTATGCAGTATGTGCCACCATCAGCCTTAATGCGCTTCTCACATGGTCTGGCTCTGCGCCGACCCTTTTATAAAAGCCCAATAAGCAGAATTACGCAGCTCCGTACCACACCATAAATTCTGTGAAGGGTCTAGAGGGCCATTCTGAGTTGAAAATGGGGACAGTCCTCGTACGCGTCAAACAGCCAAACAGCGGAGGGGAGTATTTTATTTATTTATTTTGTATGTACAGGAGATACGGTGTCACATCTCACGCAGCCAGTGTCTGCACACACACACATGCGCACATATGTAGGGTAAACATATGTCGCACACACACACACACACACACACACACTGAAAAAAAATAAATAAACTGCAGTTATTTTGTTTCGCGTCCAAGATCATTCCTAGTAATCGGGTCGAACTAGTTGTTCCGAAATGTGTCACGTATTCAGTTTGTTGGGTGCAGGGGTTGGGGGTGACATGTGTGGTTCCAAGCTTTTGCAGGAACATTTTCCACTCCCCAACACCCCCTCCCTCCTCCCACAAGACTCCTGGCTTGCTCTCGAGTTGGGTCGCAGCCCGAAGGCAACCCTGCCGCTGTCAGCTTGCACCCTTTCAGATTGCTTTACTTTACTCTGAGGAAGCTGCCCGTCTTTTTGTTGAAAAGGGCCATTTCCAGCTTGTTCTGAGGCTGTTACTCAAGATGCCTGAGTCAATTACAGCAGTCTAACATCTGTCGGCCTGTTAGGGGTATTGGGGACCATGTATACATGTTTTTTTCTTTCAATTGCTCTTTAAAGAGGTCATTTTTATTTGAAAATTAAACTTTTTCTATGTCTCCATAAGCAAAACCGTTCTTGTAATCAAGTCAGAATGGATTACGTTTGATGTCAATTAAGCACCAGTTTCAAACTCAGCTCCATATTAACTGTGCACTAAACTCTACAAGAGTATTTACTTTTGTCCCTTGGAACCATTAGTACAATATCCTGTCTTATAAAAGTTGTATTTATGATGTTTGCATGTGATGTCAGTAAATTCGGGAGCGCTGACCCTGAGCAGGCTTCAGAGCACGCTGCGGCATCAAGAACTCAGACAGACATTTCATAAACACACCGGCCTCTTCCTAACACAGCTTTCAATCTACAAAAGCACAGTGAGTGAACAATAGATTTCCATAGGCTTTCCACGGGAAAAGTTAAAAATGTAGTTTACTTAAAGGGATTTTTTACCCACTGGAAATGCAATCAGGGGAAACATTCCCCATGGGACTCAAATTAATTTGTTTAAAATCCAAGTTTTTAAACAGTGCCTCGCAAAAATATTCATAATTGTTCCATTGCATCCAGATTTATGAAAGTATAAAATGATACATACACATATTAGATGGACAGTAAATGTCATACACACTGGCTCAGTCTGCTAAACGACTTCAAACTGGGTTGAGGATTTAGCTATCAGGAGAAGGAAAAAAAAAAACAAGAAAATATGAAGAGCAACAAAAAGGGCCCCTTCAAAGTCCAGACATCAGTCCTGCTGCAAATCTACAGGAAGAGCTGAAAACTGCAGGCCGTAAGCAAGAACTGAGGCTGTGTGAATATGCGAAAAGGGACCAGCAAGGACTGTGCCAAGTCAGTGTGTAACGTGGGCAGGAAATCTCTCCAAGAACCTGCAGCTGCTCCACTGACCAAAGATTCCCCCACCAAAGAGTCCACTGCTGAAATCCATATCATTTACTTACAGTAAATGTCAGCAGAAACGAATCTAACCCTGAGAAATCTTCAGTGGCAGCATTTGGGTTTTCAATAAAATATGAGGTTTATTAAAAATGTGCGCACATCATTTTGGAATTTCAAGAAGAAAATTATATGGGATTAATAACCCAGGATGGTATCCGGGTGATTTTCGTTTGTTGACGTCACCAACCCTCGACCTACAGGTATAGCCATTACCAAATCCCAGCTGATTCAGCCCCAGTGTTATATCAGGGCTGAACCAAGACTCTGCTTAGAGGGAGTAGGTAAGATCGAAAGAGGTAGGGGGAATTGTTGTTAGGGTAGGGGGAAGAGTCGTCAGGGTAGGGGGAAGAGTCGTCAGGGTAGAGGGAAGCGTCGTCAGGGTAGGGGGAAGCGTCGCCAGGATAGGGGGAAGCGTCGTCAGGGTAGGGGGAAGAGTCGTCAGGGTAGGGGGAAGCGTCGTCAGGGTAGGGGGAAGAGTCGTCAGGGTAGGGGGAAGAGTCGTCAGGGAGTTGTTTAGCTGGAGTTTATTCTTTTATTTCATGAGTTCTGAATGTTTCTCATTTTCATTGAAGCCTCGTTCTGATTTTGTGAGTTTTGTTAGATGATCGTCATTTCTTTGCTGGCATCGGTGTTATCTATGGTACGCTCCACCCCTGCCAGAGCATGTTCTATGGTACGCTCCACCCCTGCCAGAGCATGTTCTATGGTACGCTCCACCCCTGCCAGGGCATACAGTGATTGACGTAGGTGATGTACCAGCTAATCGGCTGTAATATTGCTCTGCATCACTGGTCCCATAGAGATGACTCAGCATAGCCCCAATTAGTAGCCATGTTTACAGAAGCATATATTTTAAATAAGCAGAAATGATGGACCTCGTTTTTGTCTTGTTTCCCTATATGTAGAGGTGGTTGATTTAAATACCAATTTAAAGTTCTACTTGGTACCAGCCTGTGCTCAGGCCAGCCTGGCATTATAGGGTCTGCACACCCACATTCTCCCAACATGGAAATTATGGTCCTGACAGCTAGAGGGCAGCCTACACCAGCTCATCTCCCCTGTCGGCCGCGTGGATGGATCCCCGAGGGCCGTCGGAAGTCCTTCCTCACATGTGTCACGGCTGCTTCATGGTGAGGTGCTGAGAACAAGCACAGCTTTACGATGCCAACTACAGCAAATGTAATCACGGGCTAATTACCGGTGTCCACGGAAAACAAAGTTTGTTTTATCACGAACGAAAACGGCAAAGCAGTATAAACAGGCACCCAAGAAGGCAGAAGAAGAAAGCTGAGGCTGGGGAGTTTTCTTTGTGGAATAACAACTGACAAAACAAAGCAGGGCTCATTTCGATCTCTGCCATTTTCCGTTTATTTAGCCGCCGTATGCTGTGCTCCTTCCTGATAAAATTAGCCCATGCCTAAAATAAGGCCTGTGTGGAGCAGCTTCAGCAGAGGATCTGTGGATGGAGATCAAATCCCGCCATGCACATACACAAACCTTCAGAGGGAGAGGCTGATAAACAAACAATAAAAAGTGTGTGTGTGTGGGGGGGGAGGGGTTTGCATAGATCACATTTGAGGACCAAATTGTCCCCAAAGTGTAGTAAAACCTGAAATTTTCCTACTTTTGGGGACATCTTTTGAGGTCCCCATTTGGAAAACCTCAGTTTTATAAAAATCTGTAAATGCAATCAAAAAAGAGTCTTGTATTTTGTTTGGTTACTTATGGTTATGGTTAGGGCTGGGTGGGGGTTAAGGTTGTCATAGTTAGCGTTAGCGTTTTTCTCATAGAAGTGAATGAGCGGTCCCCATAAGGAAAGGTGTAGTCGACATGTGGGTGTGTGTGTGTGTGTGTGTGTGTGTGCGCGAGTCTGGATTCATCACCAATCCCAATGCTCTATTATGAGAACAGTAAAGCAGTTGCCTGATGGAATCACTGCAGTTTAATTTTGTACGGTAGTCCATTTTGCGAAAAGGATTTATAGATAAACCAAAAATGTTTCCAGCTCACAAACTCACGGATGCTCCCGGTCACCCGGGGCACGTAAAGCAGCCGCTGCCGAAGGCATTGCCGGAGCGACACGGGTGCAAGGCTGCCTCCGCACCTGTCCGCATCATGCAGCGGCGAGAAGCGTTTCTGGCTCTTTCTGAGGCTGCCAGGCATTTGGAGTTTAAGTAAGTGGTTACAGATACAGGGTAAGAGCAAGCAATTTGCTGATATATCAGACCGTGTGCTGTTTGCCTTCGCTCTCCTGCTCGTCATGGGCTTTGGCAGCGATCCCATCAGTGACCGCAGTCAGCACGTCTCTAACTGAGCCTCATTCCAAAGTAAAAACAAATCAAGAAAATGGTGGAATAGTGTGTGAACGCTTCACCCGTCACCTGGAAGCTTCTCAGATGTTCCTAGGATGTTCCTCCCTCTCTACTCGACCACAACGAAGGGTTAATGTATCGCTCAAGGCCGCCTGGTTTCATCTTACATGTGTACCTGCATCAGACTCTGTGCTGGGTGCCATTTCATAAATTGATTTGTAAAAAACAATCGAACGTGAAGGTTTGCAAAAAAAATAAAAAATAGAATACTTAAAAATACTTAGACCAATAAACAACCTCATCTTTAGCAAATTTATTGTGACGTTTAGCTACACAAAAGAGTATTACGTTCCTGCATCTTCTGTCTGCAAACCCAGGTTTGACTGGACCTGGTGGAACATTCTAGACCCAATTTAGGAGTAGCCCGCTTTGCAAGTGAAGGCTCCGTGTGACCAGCAGACCGTGAAACGGTTGGAGGGACCTGATGAGGAGGTACGACAGCTTGAGTGAGATGGTACGCGTTTTGACTAGCACCATGGTCAATCTTAGATGTGAACCTTTTTGAACTACTGAAGGAACAAGCAGTGAATAACACGAATGAAATATTGATCTCATGTTTGTTCATCATTAATCATCTTTTATCTTAAGTAACAACTATATTCGTTCATGATTTGTTCATAATTTGTACTTCCATAGTAGTTAGTAGTTCTAGTATTTGTGCCCCGTCAAGTAGAGTGTTACCAAATATGCTTCAATATAAGCTTGGGAAGCTAAAATAAGCGGTTCCCCTGAATTATGTGAAATGCACTATTCATTTCTTTGAGTTATATTAATGGTTATAACTATTATTATGTAGCTGCCATTGAAAAACCTTCATTTACATTTAACAAGCTAACTTCTCTACCCAGTGAGGTTAAGAAGCTTCCGCAAGTTTACAATAGCAGGCCCTCACACTGGAATCCAAACCCCAAATTTCGGGGCCATGATTCCTGTTCCCTAACCACTGAGCTGCCCACTGACCGGCGTCCCAGCGCTAAACGGGAGCACGGCAGCCTTACCGCGTTTGACTGACACACCGCGGCTGTGTCCCCAAGGGGGCGCTGGAATAAGTTGCTCCCGTCACCGGCACTCACGTGCACGTCTGGCTCTGCTCGGGCGCTGTCTGCATCCCAGAGTGCTGCGGGGAGTCTGCCCCTAGAGCGTGAGTTTCTGGTTTCACTGTTCAAACACTTTTCGGTCCAAAGAGGAGCGACATCCAAAGGTCTCAGCTCCGGGCCTTCGGTGTGAAAAGGTTGTGTTTCCAGCTCGATCCGCTCTCATCAGTGTGTTTACAGAGAGAAATTGTGGGGGTCTACCTATTCGTTTCAGCTACAGCTGTTGAAAGCGTGCGAGGAATGACATTACACTTAACACTGGCCCATTAGACCATTTAACGCAGACTGAAATGCGCAGATCACCACGGAGACGATACAGGTCTCCCTGGCGTGAAACGTGACCTGCTGTGAGCGGGACGCCTGCGTCTGATTAAGTAATATTGTACGGGCATGATGTATCGAAAAGGCCAGGAACTGCAGAGGCCTTGAGGAAGCAAGGATCTGATCACATGGCAAGCAGACATCACAAATTGGGCGGGTGGCCTCTGTCTCCCATCTGACTCTCCTGTCACCTGAGGGGAGCAAATCATGAGTACCGTTTTTTCCCCTCCCAAAAACTTTGGGTATATTTACTTTTTATCTCCTTTCGGCGATGACTCTGCCTGGCAGCAGCCCGGCATTCTCACGAACAAGCCAGCGAACACCATTATCGGCGAAAGGATGAGCGCGATCCACTGGCGCCAGGGAGATTTGATTCCAGTGGCCGAAATCGGATTACCCTCCATTAAGGGGCTCGCGCATAAATTTATAATGCTGTGAAGGGAACATTCTGCAGTCCAGGCGCTGTACGGCTGCTGGCTCTCTCCGGGCCGGGGAGAGGGCCAGGGAGATCCGGTCAAGCTTTCCCGTAGCTCCGTGGCAGCTGGCTAACGATTTAAATATCACACCAGGATGGCGGGAGGCGGGGGAGAGGGAGTGGTCCGACGTTTGGAGGAATAAGAGCTGAAAACAACTCGAGCAATCAGAAGATGATCTCTTAGAGCGGGACAGAACACTGCTAGGACACGGTTTAAGTTTGCCCAAGGAGAGCAATCTTTTACGCCACGGGCTTATCTTGCCAGGCAACTGACAAAAGTCCTCCCGCAAAGCATCATTCAGCCTAACGAGATCGGTGTGAGCGGGGCCTCTCCTCGCTCACCGAGCTCTGTTTACACTCAGAAGGGCTGCTTAGTGAGCGTGATTTAAAACACATGCATTCCGATTCAGAAAGCTAATGTCAGGATTAGGTGGGTCATTATTTTCTCATCTGCGGAGCTTCTTGGAGAGATTAGGCGGTAGGTCTCGTTCCCCGTGCCATCCTTTGAAGCCGGATTCGCTGACAATAAGCAAAAGTGGAAAAAGCCAGGGACGAGATTAGCTTCTTTAGAGCTGCAGCGAAATGAAGGTGTATGACTGACAGAGTGATGAATAGCCAGGGAATTCAATATTGTCTAATGAATTCCCAGGATGTGTTTGACAGTAACTATATATGTTATAAATTATATACATGATTTTTTCATTAAGTTCACATAACAGTAACCAGTGAGGATCTCACTTGGGAGAAGCAGATTCCAGGTGCTATAAACTAGTTCTGGTAGTCTTTCACTCGGTGGAAAGCTAGTTAAGAATAGAATAGAATAGAATAGAATAGAATAGAATAGAATAGAATAGAATAGAATAGCTTTTACTGTCTTTGCACAACATACAATGAAATTTAAACACTGCTATTCCCAGTCAGTGGAAACTCAATAAACTACAATAACTCACAATAAAATTAAAGAGTCTTGAAATGAAATAAAATATAATGGGTATGTGTGTATGAAAGGCATTTATGGATGCATTAAACACACTCTGACATCCTGGTGGGATGCAAATGCCTGTCAGGCAGCTGTCATATGAAGTAGGCATTACAACAACCCCTCAGCTCTGCAACGCATGACTCTGGCTACCAGCCCCATGCGTCGCAATGCATGCACTCGATGTGATGATGAACGTGCCTAGAATGTCAGGCGTCCACACTCTTATCGATATAGTGACACGCATGCAGCCTTGAAAAATATGTCTCCCCCCCAAAATGACAGACAATCAGCTTTGGCTTAATTATTGGCTTAAGCGGCATGTTTTCCTTCTGACGAACAAAATAAAAAGCTCAGGGCTGGATGTTCAAAGCCCCCCCCCCCACACACCCCCTAGCTGTTTCAGCAGCGGGTTGTCCGGCGAACGCCACCAGCGGCCCCCAGAAGCCATGGAAATACAGGGATCCGGGGGCCAATTAAAACTTCAAAGGGCCCGTTAAATATTACAAATCTCTACTGTAATTGTAAGGCAAATCTCAATTACTCCTGCCATCTGGAAAGGGCCAGAGAAACAACTGTTAGTCTGTTGTCGTCATGATCTTTAAAAACACAGCCCCTTCTATTGCTGCATTTAAGACGCAATTAGAATGATTTGTTTCCAATAAATCAGCAGCCCTCGATGGCAGCTGCGATGCAGTATCGCAGGATACCTGCAAGTAACCTAAAATCCTGATTTAATTTCATACTCACTGCCACACTGAACCAGTGGCCAGACGGATGCAGCCCCAGATTACATATGTACACGCTCCTTACACAGATTTACTTAATTCGAAGGTTTAACTGAGGACCCCTCGGAGATACTGTATACATACATACATCCTATGTATATCCGTCCCATTCTAAGTGTGTCTCTTTCATCGGATCTGATTCTGCTCCAGTCCCCGAAAGAGCCCCCTTGTTCTCGGAAAGCACTGAAGGCAGTTAAGAGGAAAAGTTAAATCCTCTTTTCAAAGCATGTTAGTGTTGAAAATGGCCAGAGAAAAAAGGGGGGAAAGAAATGCACATGACCCCCCCCCCACTCGCATTAAAACAAACGATTTGGGTAACATTTGTTTTCGATTTCACCCTCAAGTTGCATTTCCTCGGGGGGGGGGGAGGCGTCCCGAGTGGTGTCTCCTGACAGGGGGGTTACTGGGGGGAGCAGCAGGGGTGAGCAGAAAGCAATCTACTAGGTGAAAGTCCCTCGGGTACGCGATTTATTTCCCAGTATCGATGCTGGACCCAGACTCCTGCAGGAACAATTAGAGTGTACTGTTTCGCTCTGCCATTTTTATAGGGCCAAATAAAAACTCGTGTCGGCTAACGGGACCGGCTACGCGCAAAGTGGGCCCCTGCAGCCCTGCAGCCCTGCACCCCTGCAGCCTCGCTAACACCGGTACCGTCTCGTTTCCGCACTTCTCACAAGCGCCTGTCAATCAGGGAAAGGACACTCGGCCCATTGGTTAGTGAGAAAGGCGAGCCCTCGCGCCTGAACGTCTGCGTCTGAGGTGTCTGAGGTCGGCTCCCGTGCATCGCCTGGGTCTGAGGAAGCACAAAGAGCAGTGAGGGTCAGGTCGCCGGAGCAGAACTGCATTTATCAATGTCCCGTTCCATGGGTTAGTCTAATCCCATAAGCGCACACGCTGTTGGACCTGTGAGTGAGGCATACGTGACAAAGTTTCAGAAGCAGAGCCCATAGAGACATAGAACCCTGCACTGTGTGTCGTGAACGAGGGGAACGTCATCCACGAACACGCAGCACAAGTGTGTGAATGGGTACGTGTCACAAGTGTGTGAATGGGTACGTGTCACAAGTGTGTGAATGGGTACGTGTCACAAGTGTGTGAATGGGTACGTGTTGGAGGAAGCACACGGCATTCTGCTTGCCTGATCTAGATGTTTCTTTTGTGTGTTTGACAATGTGTATTTATCCGTGTGCTTGTATATATGTGTCTATTCATGCATTTTTTATATGTACAGTCATCCATCGACTTAACGTCCTATCGAGTTGCATCCGCTCGTACGTATGCCCTGGGTCCCATAATAGCATTAGTAGAATGTATCGAGAGACATCTGAAGCAGACGTAGTGGACGTCAGCGGAGCACGTGTGCAGCCTGCAGCGAGAACCAAAACAAACCCGTTCCACTGCCAACCATGAAATGGTGCATTACCACACATACATAACTTATAATACCACACATACATGTCGCTGACAGATACGTATTCTTTATTGTTATTGTATTGATGTGTGTTCTTTCTATGTACTATAACTAACAAAAAAGTACATACTATAAATCATGTTATAATGTGTGCGATGTATCATTTGTTATACAGTATATTTGAACTCTCCCCCATAATGATCGAGAGATGTCCAGTTGGACTTCTGAGACGAAACCTGGACGTAAATCTTGGGATACCTATAGTTCTCTGAGAGTTAGTTCCACACCGTTAGCTAGATCAGTGATGTAAACAAAGATGGCCGCTGATTTCTGTAGTGGCAGGTTAGGTGCGATGCTGCGCATGTGAGCATTTCTCCAGGGGGGCAGTCATTGCAGCCTTGGCATGACAGACAAGGAGTTCTACAAATATGGTAAGGATTGGCTTGTTTGTTTTGTTTTTGTTTGTTTTGTTTTTGTTTGTTTTGTTTGGTTTTGTTTTCCCTCTTTCCTGTGATTACTGCGCAATTTCAGTGATTTGGGGGTGTCACCTAGTAATAATCTGCTTCAGAGAGCTCGGCCTGAGATGCAGCATGTGGGAGGAGCAATGTACCGCGAGAGAGGCCGAGCCGTCGCACCCGACGGCACCACAACGACGTCACTCTGGCAGGGAAGGGGAACAGCGCCCCCCACTGATGGGAAATGGAAACGGACCGAAGAGGACTCGCCGCAATGGCAGTGCATCCTGCTGTCCATCAGGCTCTGACTGCAGGCTGTGACACCCCTCTGAAGACACCCGTCAGGGCGTCTGGGCCCCCCTGCAACTGCACAGCAGATGTTTCCCCTCGGCCTTCGGAAAACCGCGACATTTGGGGAAGGGGGGGGGGGGGGGGTAGGCTCACTCATATCCCACCCCCAACCCCCATGCAAGGAAAACGCTATAAGA
>JAODKE010000146.1:6902560-6913938 GCA_026779605.1 Mormyrus hasselquistii
TCACATGTTCTTGGAGTGTGGAAGGATGCCAGAGTTCATGGAGGAAAACGTTTACAAACAAGCAGAAAGAGAAATGGCTGCCTCCGTACAAAACAGCCTGTATTTGATTGACGCTCCTATGTATGTTAACTGCTCCAAGAGTCGCCAAACATCCATCATAAACGACAGGAATGCTGGGAAATTCCGTTCTGGCCCAGACTAGCGTCCCGAATGCCTAAGAAACCTGGGTGCCAGCTGACTGATTACGACCGAATTATATTGCAGCGAATCATTTTCATGTTCACTCAGTGGCCAGTTTAATAGGCGCGCCTGCTTGCTAATGCAAACAGCCAATCATGTGGCTGCAAATGAATACCTACAGCACACACAGGGTCAGGAGGTTCACTTACCGTTTGTCTGAGCATCAAGGCGGCTTAAGACGCCTGATCCAACTCATTTTGAATGTGGTGCCGCTGTCGGCGCTTCCAGCATCTCAGAAAAAGCCCCCCCCTCCTGGGAATTTCACACACTAGTGTCTAGTGCAGGGGTGGCCAATCTCAGGAAGAAAGGGCCCCTGGGTGTGCAGGTTTTTGCTTAGATTACTAATTAGAGGACTGACTGGCTGAAGAGTCCTCACACCTGGGATTGAACAGGTTATCCCAAAAACCTGCACACACACTAGCCGTTCATGGATAAGACCAGCCTGCCCCAGTTCTAGAGCGTGGCCAGTGACACTCCGTTATTGGGAGAGGTCAGAGGAGAACGCTCACACTCATCGAATCTAACAGGAAGCGTGAGAGTGCAAAAACGGCGGCTCGGTACCGCCCACGGCTCGCTGGGAGCCACTGGGCCTCGAAGCCCTGAGCAAGCAGGTCCTGCCCGGTATTCGCAGATGTGCCTGACAAAGTGACCACTGAACCTATAGCGCATACATGCGACGGCGTTCACTGAGAGGAGCCCCAGCACTGGCGAGCGTGCGAGCGTCCTGTGGTGGACCGACTCCCTAGTGCCACACAGATAACCGCTGCCCGCAGTATCAGGTCCATCTCCCCTCCAGTGGTTTTGCTCGGTGGGCTTTCATACCCGTGGTTAAGCCAGTACCTTCTTTAAGCCAATCAGAACATCCCTGCTCTGTCTTGGTGCTCTAACAACACGATCGTACTTGAGAAATTCCCTGGTTTTATTGCGTCTTCATGCTTAGCATCGCTTTTAGCTTAGTACTCCAGCATCTGCCTGCTGCCTCTCTCATGCTGTCTCGATCCTGGCCCCCCCCCCCTTCCATTGGTCATGTGACTCCCGTCCATCACAGCGCTCGTGCCTGATCTAGCCGCCACGTTTGTGTTTCCCGCAGTCAGTGGACGAAGCCCCGTCAGCAGCGAATACTCAGAGACCAGCCAGTCTGTGAGGAAATGTCTGACAAGCACAGCAGGTGTCCGCTGTGCGCGGCTTGGGGTGTGTCCACCTGACAGTCTCGCTGATATTTAATTGAAGTCCTTTTACATTCTGCCCCGTGGCTGCAACACGGGCAGGTTTGACACCCATAAATCTGATCTTTCGATCGGATGTCATCGGCTGTTTCATATTCGGTCTTGGAACACTGTGGGGCTTCCTACAAGTATGCAACGTTTTCAGTGTCATTACATGGAAAGGCTTGTTCACAAGCTGCGTCAGGGAGTGAGACTGCTCCCACAATACAGCCTCCTCAGATACAGCATTTAATGAGGGAGTGCTGCACTGTACGTTTTTAAGAGACTGGTTACTGGCCCATATGTGTGGTTTCTGGGCCAGAGTGTAATTGGTCATTTCAGACGCTGTGTTATTTACCCCAGTGAAGATGAGCGGATACTTTTTCATTTGATTAAAATTGGGAAAAATTGCTACAGCCACGCTAGAAAATAAAAGAAGATAAAAATAAATGAATGACAAAGTGATTTTATACACTTATTATTTATTTGACCCAAAACAAAGCTGACTAGGCGGGTCTTTGCTTACCCATAATGCTCTGAAAACCCTCCTACCACAGATCAGGCCTACATCAAAGAGAGACTGCCATATTTAGCCAGGGGTGTAGAAAAGGGTGCCATACAAAACACCTCACATATCAGTGCGTGGGATTAAACACATTAAATACAACAGGGGACCATGTAGCCAGTGCTAAATCACTTAGGGAAGAGGGTCCCTGTTGCTTTGCTGGGAAGAATGGCAGATTTCACCTTAACAAACATGTCCAAGAGAGTAAAATTCACTATTTAATGCAAATGAATATAGCTGTGCAAAGCGTGCAAAAATATTTTGTTCTGATGGTTAAAACCCACTTGTGTTTCCAATATGACTGGGAATACAAGGACCACTCATAAGGACTTCTGAAGACCGCAGAGAGATTCACAGGCACGTACAGATAAATTTAGTGCACTCTTAAAAGACATGAAAGTACAGAGGATAAGTCTCGAAGGAACCAGGGAAACGGGTTTCCAAATCAACCCTAGAGGCTAGTCCCCTCCCGTGGACTAGTTTGTGTTTATGACATTTGTGAGAGTGATGTTCACTCTACAGTGCATTGGGTGTGTATCTGAGTGTGTAGCAGCACTGCATACAGAAGTGTGTTCTCAGTTGCAGTGCCCGTCGCATTCAGTAGACATCAGGGTTCACGGGATTAGTGCTTCAACACACAACAATTCTGCCTTATCAACTATGGAGCTACAGCGAGGGCTATCCGCACAGTGGCTCATTCTTCCATGGTGGACTGGAGCCAGTCTTTGCCTGGCCCACAATCCTCAGTGAACTACATCTCTGTTTACTCGCTACGTGTTATTAGGGTTTCTGTTCAATGACAGATTACACATGCATATGCCACAATTGTTTTTACTGGCTACTCCCTCTGAGGACCCAGAATATCCTGTTCTGTCCTTTTAAATTACATTTTTTGATATGTCTGCGGCCAACAGCGTTCTCAGCTGCAATGTAACCAAATGGAGGGGTAATAACAAAATGGCCGCCGGCCATGTTGCTTTTCTCGTCACAGACGCCGCCGAGAAATGCTTGTCCCCTGGAGCTGGCCGTCCGTCCCAGTCAGCATTTTGTAATGAAGGGACATCCAATAGGGCAGATCGAATTACCACCGGGGTGTGTAACAAGGATCCCGGACCGCACCAAGTCTTGCAGCCGACGGAGGAAATTTGATAGTACTGCTGAAAAATGCATCCCATTCGTTATGGTAATAAAGGGAGCAAGAACGCGCCATTGGGGGGGGGGGGGGGGGGGGGGGGTTAGGCTCACTCATATCCCACCCCCAACCCCCATGAAAGGAAAACGCTATAAGATGAATCCAGCTCTGTCCCACAAGTAGTATATGGCTCTGTGGTGGGAAGTCCACAGAAGGTCAGGCTGATGTCAGGCAGCTGATGTGTCTGACAAACCTCCACATCGGCTTCTTCTATACAGCTACATACATATATATATATATATATATATATATATATATACATATATATCAATATCTATATATCCGTAACTATATCCACATCCATACACATCTATGGATATCCATTAAACATGGAAAGGGAACATCCCAAATGGTATTCCCTGGCTTGACAAGCTCTCCACGTGGATTCTTCCCCTCTCTGTGGTGTGATAATGGTTCCTGAGGGGGGGGAGGGAATTGGGTGTTGGCAATATTTCATACGGATTTCTGAGGGTAGTTAACCATCATCCCCCACTAGAATGTGACCTGCACAAGACTTATAAACTGGCAGAAATGGCTTTCTGACTAAAAGACTTCTTTGTGAGACAAGTGTAATCAAGCTGAACTAATCGTATTAATGAATGCAAGTTTGAAGTGATTAAAATCTATATTGCCAGCTAAAGTGATGTCCCTGCTAACATCCCCAAGCAGCAGATTAGACCCTCCAAACGACTGTCATGTCAGCTGGAAAGATATCCCTCCATTAATGCCCATAGCTTAATGCAGAGGGACTCGCCGTAAATGATGGTTTTGACATTTGAGGACGGCTTTCCCATTGACAGACTGAGTATTTTAAGTAAAAGAAAAATACAGCAAATGCAGAGTTAGTGGAGAGTCAAGTTAGCGCAGTGACTGTTTTTTTTTTTACTGTTTGTCGTCTATGAATCACTGGAGTGCAGCATTTAAGGAAATTGAATTTTTTATTTACCATGCCCAACACATGCATTAAGAAAACATCAGTCTACCATATTAATCCCTCTAAAAAGAAGTCGAAAACATAAACAGTAAATCTAGTCGACAGTTGTTATGATGCAGAGAGAGCGTTGGGTTCTTTCAGGGCGTTTGGACGCTTTGCCAGGCAGCCCAAGGCGGCCTTCACTCCTAGTCTGGTTCTGGGCTGCCATACCCAACCACTGCCCGCTTCCAGAAACTGGAGGCCAGCTTGGGCAAAGTGGATCCTAGCTGCTGTGGATAAATTGCCCAACTGACATTCCCCAACTTAGGCTCGTGTTTCTGTCGGACATTAGGGATTCTCAGACTTTTGGATCTTGGCCTCGAGCTGAACTGCCATGGAAGTAGATGTTGATCAAAAAGACCCAAAGTGGAAAAAGCCAATGTGAGAGTTTCAGAATATTTCACGCACGTAAATTTGTCGATTTCAGTTTCAAAGGACTGATTCAAGAGTTGGCGAAGAATGGAGACAGACATGAATTCCGTGGTCTCGCAGGTAAAAGCCCTGGCTGTGTATTACCAAATCGTGCCTTAAACCCGGAAGGCCGACTAATTACATGGAGATTAGGCTGCCGGTGAAGCCATCACGACTGCCAGAACACGGGTTATGGATAATCTCTCCAACGCTTCATCGGGCAATTAGTGAGCTCAGGCCACCCTGGGAAATGAGCAGAACACGCCTCACTAGACCTCGACTGGGCCTTCAGAGAAAGAGTTAGCCGTGCAAACGCTTTGAAGCTGACTCGAAAAAATGACCGTCTGAGAATGCCTTCCTAGAAAGCCAGCTCTGTTTATATGCAGGAGGCGTTTCTGTTCCTTTTGGATGGGATTCCCTGCCTCCCACTGCTGAGCAGGGCACTCCTCACAAGAAGTAAAGGTCTCTTTCTGCCACAGGAGCCCCATCTGTGTTTTTGCTGCCGCTCCGTCTACGGAACGCTTGACGCTCAGGAACGGACTCGGACGTTGGTCGTCCAAATCAAACAGCGGGCAAAGTCAAACACAATCAGGCTGAAAGCGTTGCCAAAATGTGCAGGAGACAAAGGAGCCGACCAGGCCATGGAACGCCCCGCTATCTAGGTGTAAACAAGCAAGTCCCTGTGCAACAAAGTACACAAACTGGGAGAGAGACGCCGATTCCCAGCCAGTGAGTCAGGAGCACGTGGAGAATGGAGAATGAGCACCGCTCCACATTTCCACTACCTCAGGGCACATCTGAAGCTACTGTTTCAGAACCAGGACATGCCCCTGAGGGGCTCCAGACCTTAGGCTTGGCATACTTGCGCTGAGCTGGGAGTTGGGCCGGGTCAGATGACTCCTGCCTCTTGCTGCGGGTTTCACGTCCTACCTCAGCCTGGGCCATGGATGGAAGACTATCTACCAAGCCATCCTGACACTGGAGGGCAGTGACGACCATGCAGTGCTCCACCAGGGACACAGAGAGGGTCATACCACCGGGTCCAAATGAACCTAGTTTTCAGGCTCTACTACAGTCTCCTGAGGGCGGCCTGCCCAGCTCACTGCCATTAGTGTCCGTCAGCCTCGATCCCTAAGAGAAAAAAGCGGGGAAGACAAGAGACGGCGCAGCAGAAAATGCTAATCCTCCTGTGGGTGTGGATCAGCAGAAATGGTTGAGAGAGCTAACTTGGGTCTGGCTGGGGTTCATTGGGCTAGAGCTGACAGAATCAAACCATCGCAGTCATGTCCACACCGGAGAAGGAGCCTGATCCAGGTGCCCCACCAGCTGACAGAGTTGCGTCCCTGTCTACCTCAGTTCTACAGTGACACTGGCATATTCATCACACCGGAAGCCTTAATGTGGTTCCAAGGTCTCAAGAAATGCTTAACCCTTTCAACCCTGTCCATTTCTGAGCATTTTCTATCCCTTTGATTTTAGGCTTATTACATGGTATGTACATGAGGTAGTCACATGTCCTCTATGTTTTTGTTTTCAGCACATTCTGGGCTAGTCAGATATGTCATAAACTATTTACGCCTATTGAAATTTCTCAATTTTGAGCCTCATCTAAGGGTGGCGCAGTGGCACAGTGGTTAGTGTTGCTGCCGTACAGCAAGAAGGTCTGGGGTTTGGTCCCAGGTCCTTTCGGTGTGGAGTTGATATACTCTCCCTTGTGTTCATGTTGGTTTCTGCCAGGGGCTCCAGTTTCCTCCCACTGTTCAAAAGCGTGCAGGGGTGAGTTTAAATTGTGTTGGTGCCTGCCCAGGGTTGGGATAGTCTCTGTGACCTCAGTTGGGGTCAAGATGTTACAGTGATGGATGGATTGATAGTCTCATCTAATATTAAAAAGTTGCAAGCACTACAATTATAATCTTACAAACGTTGAGATTAGAGTCTCTGTGATGAGGGAATGCAGTGGTTTCACTGGGGAAATTTGTATGGCTTAGAATTGTGAAGAAATACATGGTTAGTGTCAGGCGGAAATGAGTATCTTTGATTTAGCATCCATTTGGTAACTTTTGCTAATCCATTTGATAATCTGATAGACAGCAATGCATGGTTTTATGGAAAGATATGTGATTCACGTCTTTGCACTAAACCTATCCAAGGTTACGAGCCTGAAATTAACGGGCGGGAAAATCAGCAAGATTCGCATTTGCCGGGTTCTTAAAGCTACTTTAAAGTCAGGGGCTGTGCTGTCCAAGCTGGCGTTTAGGCCGGAAGGCCCCTAGAGGCGACATGAGATCAAAGAGGAGTCCTGCAGTCACCCTTCAACATTATGATGCACTTTAACTGAGCTGGGAGAGCCTGCAAAATATCTTTATTATGGGGAGGTTGCAAAAGCACCGGAGATGAGGGCGTGTAAGGAGTCAATGTGGGGGGATACTGCTTCTCATATGTCCCACATGTGACACAGCGATGACATGGAGAGAAGAGGAGGCCCCCTAGTGGACACTAACAGCATCGCTAGTCGCTCCAGCTGATTTCAAGCTCCTGACACTGATATCAGTTTGGTTACTTTGCAGCTTCTTCAGCATTAGATCTTTTGTGGTGCTTCTTTACCCAGCTAATTGCTCCGGACAGGTTGTTGTGCTCAGGTCTGAAGCTCATCTATGGAACTATGGGTCTTAACAGCTGATATTATGCCACCTCTCTACTCATCTGTATTCTGTTCCAGCACACACCCCTCAGCGCACCCCTCAGCGCACCCCTCAGACTCATCTGCCAGCTCCGCACAATCGAAAATGACTCACATAACGGTATCAGTATACTTACGAAAAAATACATTGTTGTGTTATGTTTACAGTCGAAGTCACATTATTTTCTTAAGGAATAATCCATACACCCTTTGATTAGCCCATCCATCCATCTCCCATACTATTCATACAGTGTAGGTCACAGTATGCCTGGAGCCTAAGGAATAATTCTATTTATTTTAATAATATCCGTTTCTTGTATTAAAAAACTGGCATACGAATTTGCATGTTCGTCTTTGCAAAGTACCTGATATCTGAGCAATATTAATGGCTGGCGGAGTCTGAGGCGTTCCGTCAGAAATCCAGCTGCCTCGGTGTCCAGAAGGGCCCTGATATCTGAGCTCTCTGTCTTACCTTAAATATTATTTACTTGGTTTTATATTTAGAAGGTTACCAGTCATTCAAACCACCCCTCACTGGCAGCCATCTGTGCGAATGAAGAGGATTCAAGGATCAAGGAATGAGGGAAAGTGTTATTATGGCAGAGGGCTAGATGGAGGCTGTGTTGTTCCTGTTAAAAAAGGTTTTAGCTAAATCCTACGGGTAAAGCTGTACACTGTGTACATCCAGCAGGATAATGACATGATCTAAACAAACTATAGAGTGCATTACAGGGATAAACCTCTTTTGGGAAGGACAAGTACACGTTCTGTCCATCAAACGGCAAATTGTGTTTACATCTCCATTGGAGGACAGGATGGACTATGGAAGCCTCTCTACAACAAGGCTTGCTGTTCAATGACCCAAGACCGGTTTTTACCGCACAAGAGCAGAAGGCAACGTCTAGGATTGTGGGACAAATGTGTAGTAGAGGGAGAAGCAGGGGTGGTCCACTCTGTTTTGGTAAGCGGCTGATATACGGGGGAGTTTTGAATAAAAAACATTTACTGGAATGAACACAAAGACTCACGACTAAGTAGCAAGTCCTGTCGACGCAGGAAACAATAGACAATGACTTACTTACAGAATACAGACCACAGAATAATTTGAGAAAGGTCTAGCAGGAATTAAGTACAGGAAGGAATTTATCCCCATCCAAAGCCGAGGTACAAAAGTCCATGAAACTCCGGGTCTGAAGTAACTCAATTTAAACATGAAGGAAAGATGTTGCGCTTCAGTTACCTTCTGTCCGTCTTCACGGCTGCGGAAAACCGGCCTGAATTTTATTACCGAATCTGTGGTCGAGGAACGAGACGATAACACCGATTGCCATTTTAAACTTCAATGTCTCTATGAATTTATGTTGTTCCTTGTTGCTCTTACACAGAGTGATGAGTCATAAAAAAGAGGAATCCCTCACAGGGCACATTTCACCTCTGCAGCTGACAGCAGCCACCCTCTCACCTGTCTGTGGCTCCACTTCAAACGCTGAACCAATTAGTAAAAAATGCAAGGGACTCTGGGAGGGCGGGATCACACGCCTAGGTGGACTGCTCATCCCGGCCGGCTGCTCCACAAGCCGCCGTTTACTGTCAATTTGTTCACTGTGGTTGAAAAGTGACTGTGAGAAGCGCTTTGATTTTGGAGATCAAAGCCCAACACTGGAGCACGTAACTTCAAACACGTTTAAATATGTGAACTCATATTCGGATTCATGCTCCTCATTTAAATATCCATGAGTTCATATTCACCTCATAATTTTTCTGGCCTGTCTTCTGACTACAGTGATATGATCCGTCTTTTTTTTTTTTTTGCCTACAGATACAATGCTGTGCAAAAGTCAAAAAAATATTTAAGGCTATTCATCTGGACAGTCCAACTATTTATATTAGAACATATGCAGATGAAGTAACGAAATGTAAAACAAACAGGTATTTCTTCTGTTCTTCACCAAGTTACTGTTGTCTTGTTAGATGACTAGATCAACATCGCTTCAGATCCCAATCCTCCCCCTCAGGGACATCTCAGCCATTCAAAGTACTGGTTAAATTTCACCACCAGCTTAATTAATTAATTAATTAGTATTGGGGCAGATATTGCATTGACTTTAGGAGAGGTTTTGCAATGGCTATGCTGCCAGACTTTGCCAGACAAAATATCAGTCTTACATCAACATGAAGATCAATTAAAATCATTGTCTTTGGCTGCCTAAGACCCTGACACTGTACAGTATGTACCCACAAAGGAGACTTGCGTGTGGTGACACTGTACAGTATGTACCCACAAAGGAGACTTGCGTGTGGTGACACTGGCGGGGGCTCTGACCTCTGCAGTGCCTCATCACCAGCTTGCACCTCCGTGACTCGGCGATCGTTGGACATGGTATCGTGTCCTTGGGCGGCTTCTTCACGATGTGCCGCGTCCGAGTCTCCAGGCCCCATTTGAAGCCGCAAGTCTTGTTCCTGCGGGCGCACGTCCCCCACTCGCTCCACTGACCCACCTCACAGCCCTCTGGAAGGGGGGGAGGGGGGTATTTGTGTCAGTAGATTGCTGCTTGGAGGGGGGGGAACAAACCCGCCAACCCCATAGCAAACTGCAGAGCAGAGTTTCCTAATCTGGTCCTCTGGGACCCACAGACAGTCCCTGTTTTTGCTCGGGAGCTGGAAGGAAGCAAAAATGGTGACTGTCTGGCAGGGGGTTGGGAGGAAACAAAAACGTGGACCGGCCGTGGGTCCCTGAGGACCTGGATTGAGGAACACTGCTGCAGAGCAATTCTAACTCCATTCATTGTATGTTATTGCACATTTGTGTCGGAGTCCTTGACATAAAAGGCATTATGAGAAAACTTGGCTACTAAATCATGCAACTGTACCGGCTTCCGCAGGGAAACCTCTTCATCATCACCACTTCATCCCTCAAACATCATGACAGGAGAAAGCATACGGGACTCAGGATGGCCGCTCCGGGTCAAAATGGAAGAACCGCCTACCTCCACATTCCATTCTGTCCTCCAGGGGCGCGAAGCCTTCTGGGCAGCCCTCGAGACAGCGGCCCTTGTGCAAGTAAAATCCGGATTTGCACTTGGTGCAGAAGTCTTTGCTGAAGCAGGACTCACAGTTTTCGATCCTACATCCTGGCGAGAAGAGGAGGAAACACCCGTCAGGTCATACAGCCGTCGCATCTGGAGCTGATACAGAGCGGCCTTGAAAAGATTACCACCGAAACTAGATGCCCGTCCGTAACGTTTCTCTCCAGGGCGATACAATATTTCACTACACTCTTTTTTTTCTGCTCCCCTGACCGACATTTTGTCTTAACGTGAAGGGAATGCTTTAGGGAATGGGAAACGGCAGCGAATGACAGCAGTTTGATCCATAACGGATTACCTCATGCTGACCCCTTTCAGCACCACAAGGGAAGCCACTCAAAGGTTTCATCTGTCCAAACGATGGCAGCTGGGGACCAAAGCGGCACCCCTTTCATTTTGGGGCGAATGAAAAAAAAAAAAAAAGTTTCCCAAATGTTTACAAACAAACCAAAGCAAGAGATTATCTCTATACTGATGCTTGTGGCACAGTATGTCTGGGCGCTGGGGGGGGCTCTTTCAGAATGTTCTGGTGCACTCGTGTGGGGCCACACTTTAGCTACCATGAATGGCTCAGCCCAGGGCATCCAAGCTACACACGGGGGGGACTGTTCTGCAAATAGCATGTGAGAACGGGGAAAATTACACACGCCCCAACACAGCAGGCCACTGGGTCATAATTAGAAAGCGGCTCCAGGAGAGGTCTAATTTATGACCCCCCCCACCCCACCCCACCCCCCCTCCCAGAGGGTCCAAATCAGCAGGCTGTTTGGCTTCAGCATTACGACCGACTGTGGTACTGGCTACCGCCAGGCTGTCGCTAGCTCCTGGGGTCAATCCCACAGAAGAGCACCCAGGTATGATACAACTCTCAGAAGGGGTGCACTGTCATCCGGCGTGTTTGTGTGTGCGTGGGGGGAGGGGGGGGTGTTGCTTTCAGGCCCTGAGACGGTTCCCGTCGTCACGCCTCTTAATTACAGCATCCCCAGTGAACTGGCCATCCCCCGCATTCCTCAGCCCCCCCCCCCC
>JAODKE010000146.1:6924608-6935889 GCA_026779605.1 Mormyrus hasselquistii
CGCCTCCCCCGTTGACACAGTGTGACTGTGGGCTTGAGGGGGGGCGGGTGGCGCTTCAGCCGGGGTGGGGGGGGGGGGGGGGGGGGGGGCGTGGCGGGGCGGTAGAGTGTGGGGGTGTTGCGTGAGAGCAGTGGAGCGTCACGGTTGGGGTGGGGTGAGGGGGGCAGACTTTGAAACTCCTGTGTGTGTCACCCAATGGCTGCTGAGAGACAGAGACGGGGGGTTAATTGTCTGTCTGTCATTCATTGCCAGGTTTGTCCCCCCCAGACTGGGAAGGACTTTTTGATGACAGAGCTGTTAATTATATGTACACAGCGCTTGACCTAGCGAAGGACCACTGCATGTCATCTTGTCCTGCATGCATTGGAGCTCAGCATGTTTACAGAATTACCACAATGCTGAGCAGAAACATCATGTCCAAGAAACATCACAGAGGCATCTCCGTCCAAACCACGCAGTTCAACAGCCAAACATCCGTGAACGCTGTCCCTTTAAGCAATCACCAATAAAACAAGTGGGCCTTTATCCTGTCATCCAATCTGATTGGTCCGAGCGTGGGTGTCCCACATTTCAACAGCGCTCCCCAGTGGGCGGCTGACTCATGTGGTCGATCGTCGAGAGTACCCGCCATTCACGGGCACGTTGAGCTGAGGTCAGCTCACGCGAGGCCGTAGCGGTGTTTCCGGCATACTCTGGTCAACGCAAGTTGGGGCCCACCCACAAGCCCCCCCGCCCCTCAACATGACAAGGCCCAGAGACCAGGACGCAGAACTGGGGGGTCCATCCGCATTTAACTGTTTCAGATCAAGCTTAGCTGGAGAGCGTCGCTGTCAGACTGAATTGCGTTTAAACTGTGCAGCCGCACTCGTCTGCTGGCTGCACTCGTCTGCTGGCTGCACTCGTCTGCTGGCTGCACTCGTAAAGGACCTTAGCTGGGGATAATCTCGTGACACACGGGGATGGTGTATCCGGCTTCGCAGGAAGTGTGCTCCTTTTCACTATTCGTGTCTAGGGTGGGGGGGCTGCACACCCTGAAATTAAATATGCAAAAATGAGGAGAAATGCGAGTTCATAAGGAAACCGTAATTTAGGATTTTTTTCTTCATGGGGGACAGGCCTGGAGAAGGAATTCCCAAAGAAAAGCCCAGGAACGTGACAAAGACGGCACTGAGTCATGATTCGGTCACCGGCAGGTCCCCGAACCGATGGAAACTACATATATACCATGCACAGGAATGTGCCGCCTGAAAGACGAAGGAAAACCACGACTGAAAACCAGCTGAAACCACACAGTTCAGCTCCATGCGGGACGCGTGTCGCGCTGCAGCCCCAAGGTCACGCGAGATCGAGGGAAGCAGGGAGCTGGATGTGAAAGTGCCCGGTTTACTCCCCAGCACCAGATCCAACGTGGCTCCAGAAAGTTCCTTCTTTTTCCACCAGATTTTGCTCAGAAGCGCCGTTGTGTTGGGATTAATATATTGACAAGATCTGCTATAGAAGATAGTGATATGATGTTACAGTGTTCATAATGGCCAGACACACACATAGATTTACACAGATCCATTCCCAGGTTTGACACATTTGCCACGATGACGAAGCTGTGATAATGACGCTCAGGGGAGTTTTACTTACACAAAAATGTTCTGAAGGGCAGAACAACAAAAGAGAAATCCAGTTAGATAGGCAATCAGATTGTAGAGGAGGTGGGTCCAAGCAACTACAGGAGGTGGGACTAACCAATCATATGTCTGCCTCCTCGAGTTACTTGAACCTCCTCTACAATCTGATTGGTCATCTCTCTGAAACAATCATTTTTCGTTCTGCCCTTGTATAAGCAAAACTCACGCAAGCAACAATGACCACCTCGTTTGTCATGGCATGACCGACACACATGTGATGTCATGCTGCTGGTCGTCATTTTCTGACAAATTTTGATTGGAGCCCCTAAGAGACGCCACATCACAAGTCCCAACACAACCACTGTGATGGTGAGAGAAGCTGCACATCTCAGTGTGTGAAACCGGGGCGACAGCCGATATGATGGTCTGGGGTAGACAGCCAACACAGACTGCACACTGGTCCATTTTCCTCAAACATATTCTATGCTTTGTTCAAAAAGGAAACATTGTGTTTTGAACGTCAAGCCACATCTGGGGATCAAGAGCGAAGTCTGTTCCAGGTGACGCCTGTAACGAAAGTCGCCTGGCACGCACCAACAGCTTTGGCAGCATTGCACGCCACGCCTTTAAACATTTCTGCAGCTTTGGGTCGTAAAATAGTAACTGCGCCACTTTGACAAGAGTTTGAGGACTCAGGCGAGAAGTCTCACGTGTTTGGTCACTGCACAGAAACAGTAACGGACTCTTGTTCTGGAAGAAGGCTCAACAACGTGAAGTCACATAATGCGGAAAAACCCAGAGGACTCTTTTCAGAACGTCAACATTTGTATACATATATGATGTCATTCACTGTACTTCTCCTTATTGGTTTATTGAGCCTTCATAGACAGAATCTGAGTCGTTCCGGGTAGATGCATTAACAGATTATGGTTCGCTTGTTTGCCCAAAGAGAATGCTTGTCTGAAGTAAGATCGTTATTGTACTTTTTAGTTCACCCCAGAGATACAGATGTGCAAACAACCTCAGGGACCCATGTCTTAGTTTACAATAGAGATCAGAGCCCAACGCTGACGTGAAGACCCACGAATGTAGGGTGATGGCTCAGGAAGTAGACTTCAGAGCCAAGGTCTGCAGGTTCGTTTGCATTGACGGGCTCTACTGTGGTGCCCTACGGCGAAGTCCTGGAAAGGCCTGGTACGGCATGTCTGATTGCGTGGGCGACATAATTCGCTTTATAGCAGGAACCGTAAGCTTCTGCGGGTCCCGGCGTTTAGTGTCCCGGAAAAAACTTCTACTTAGAAGAGTGAAGGCAAAAGTTATGAGGAAAATCCAGCCTCCGCTTACACATACAGTTTTATTTGACACTCTCCGGTGAGATGGAGTCGGGTGAGAAACAAACATCGAAAGCTCTGAACATTCGTGCTTCTGAGATTTTACAGCTGGAAATGATCAGAATTAGGACATATGTATTTTTTTCAGTTTATGTTTACAAACCCTACCGTATACACATGTTTATAGTTTAAGATAATCCCACTGCCTTTTAATGACTTTTGCAGCATCTGTATGTACAAGCATATTTTTTTGCGAGGGTAGTAAGCCTGCCAGACCCAATCCTACTGCAAAGACAGATGTTGGGCACTGATATCTTCATTCATGTTCTTTAAAAGGGCCAGTTAAATCCAAGGGGAAAAGGCTGGCTTTGTTGTGTTTGACTTCTGTTAGACTTAAGAAAAGGAAGTGATGGTTTCTCTAAAGAAGCAAGGAATTGTGGCGGTGGGGGGGGTGGGGGGGATCAGCGGCAGTGGGGAGCTGGAGGAAAATATTTGCAAAGACTGTGCATTTCACATGGGCGCACTTGACAGTCATGTTCAGCGGGAGGCGCTGCGGATGCACGTGCGCATACGTTTTATGTCGCCATGGCAGCAGGTGTTTCCACCCATTGCGCAAGAGCACCTTCTATTGGTCGAGATTTCTTGTTTTTTTTTTTGCGACCTGTTTATTTCTGGAATTGCCGTTTCAGTTGTATCACCCAATCGTATCACTGCTCCCTGTGGCCGGCACAGCCGACCGCCTCCACCCTAAAGCGCCAGATGTGACATGACGATTCCACGCTGTGGAGATGAGACTATGCCAGTAAGACGCAATTTCCCAAAAGCCCTGCAGACAGGGGCTCCCACGGAGCAGCCACGCCGAGTTTGGGGGGGCCTCGCGAATGCTTAACGTGGTTCTCTGGCGTTTCTGCGGCGCTCAGCTGTGGGCCGTCCAAGCCCCTGCGGAGGAATGCCGCTCCGTGTGAATTTTATGGCCAATATGGGGTCATACCCATAACGATGAGCCACATCTGGAGAATAGAGCTAAAGACAAACTCTTTGTTTCGTGCAAAAGCAAAAAAACTCTTAAGCCTCCCCCCCTCTTTAATTGTTAAGATTTATTTCCTTGCGAGACCCTTTAATCCACGCACCTTCACCATTTCTCAAACTTGCCCGTTTAAACAGCTGGACGCCTTCAGCTGGAGTCTATCGCATGACAGCAGAGGTTACCACAGCCGCAGCTCCTCTATTTCCACCCCCTTTTTAGGGTCACGGGGTTAGATGCAGAAACGCTACACCCCCAGCGAACCCACCATCGCCTGCTGGCCACGTGCGGACGACACAAACTACAGCGTCACTGCCAAGTAAGTGCACTGAGTGACCACAACCTAATCAGCCTAACCAGTTTAACTGGGATTGCTAAGCAGTGTCCCGGCCCTAACCAGCAGGTCTTATCTTTAAAGGGCGTCAGGTCCTTTTAATGCCCGGCCTGGCTCCCGTGGCTGAAAAAGAATGGCCCCCCCCCCCCCCCCCCCAGCATTATGATGACTTCATTCCCATGTCACACTGCCATCATGAAGTGACAGGAACAGAGACCTTCTACCTTCAGTTCCTATCTATCACGCTCACTGGCACGAGCAATCTCAACTAACAAATGTTGGGGGCATTTTTATTGCATTGAAGTCCATTTTTCCAGGGTGGGGTTCCGGATCATAGCAAGCAGTCGCTGACTCAAGGGTGTACAGAAACAGCTTCATGTTTCTGGAGGAATCCTGTGTTCCAATGCTCCCCTAGTGCTGAGGGCCGTGCATGTGGCCCTGTGGATTAGACATCTGTAGCTGTCATCAAAAGGTCATGGGTTTGAGTCCTGGGCTTGGCACTCACACCAAGGCCTTTGCCTTTGCCCATCTTTACTTGGGCCTCAGGCTTTGTGCTCGAATGTGTCAGTGTGTCTCAAATAAGAGCAAGATACCGTATGCAAAAAGACATATTCAAAGGCATTTGTGTGAATAAAGCATTTTATTTCTCACGGCAATTCTTTTTATAGCCCACATGGCTTTAATGTTGATGTTCCCTTGCCAGTAACTCGCAAACTATTTCCGACCCGCTTTACCGAGAGGGAGTAGGAAGAGAGTGGTTCAGGATTAGCACACCTGTTGCCAATTTATCACACATAAATCTCACACCTAATTTTCGCACCTGTAGCTCGATTTGCTCTGAGTCCAATGAGCAATTCAGTCAAGCCACATTCCCTGGATGAGTGGGGGCCGGCTGCTCCGACAGGGATTCGGAGGTGGGGGTATCCAATAGCATTTGAGCAAACTGCAGTGGAAGGTATGTTTTGGGAATTTTCTTCTTCCACACTGAATACATCTCACACCAGTACCCCTGCACTGGCCCCCATACAAACCCATGAAATATCTCTGGAAAAATCCCAGGCGTGTTCTGAAGTCAGTGGTCCGGTAGTATTCCCTAGACCGAATCCCATCTTTCTCCATCCTCACACTGCCCTTTTGCTAAGCCAATCAAGGCCCCTGTCCGCGTACACCTTGGCCGCAAGGCATGGTCACACTTCATTAACCCTTTAAGAAGGACCCCACCACCACCACAGCTCGGCTGCAAGATCTGAAGCAGTACCGGGGGTCAAAAGTGGAACACACACCGGGGGGGTGGCTGGGTGGGGGCACCACTCCCCTTTTCACACGTGGCCAGAGCAGAACCGGCACATCAAAGACAGAATGTCCCCTTCCCCTCTCTGAGGGGGTGGAGCCTGGGGCGTCACTCCCCAACGCCTCAGCAGCTGAGGGAGGGGCATGTTGCCGCTCTGTTTATTTAGGTGGCTCCCCCCCGCCCAACATGGAGGAAAGGGTCGAACCTGCGGCAACACAGGACAGATGTTTCCGTGATACAGGGGCTTAAATAAGCATTTAGTTTTACCTACGTTGAAAAACGCTCCTTTGTCACCCATGTGATGCCCAAAGAGGTCATATGCACACGTCCACAACTTCAGGGCTCTTCAACAAACACGTGATTTTAGATTCACAAAATGGCAACAGATATAACTAACTCTGACAGCGCAGTCTATTCCTCAACAACAAGGGATTTTTCTTCTGCAAAAACATGTAATTTTCATATTCAGGCAACGCATTTTTCGGCTGCCGTACCTCAAAAAGGGTTCAGGACACGGACACGATCCCGCTGCTTCCATGTCCTGCTCAAAACCTCGTGGCAGTGGTAACTGCTGTCTGTCGGCATCAGATAAACTTCAAATGCAGCTTCCAAAGAACCCAAATTAGCAGTACAAGGCAAGTCATGGGTTAGCGTGTGACCTGTCATAATATCCCATGGAAAGAAGATTATTTTCCATTAAGCACAATGATGAAATCTCAGACGCTGAGTTACCGTGTGAGGAAGGGTTCCTATACTCTACTGTTATTAAAGATTTGAAATCAGACCAGGACTGGAATCCTATATGGGCTAAAAAATGGCTGATATCAGCACCCACCTGACCTCTGTTAAATAACATTAACATATTATCTGCTCAGCCTGTTGCAGATCCAACTGACACTAGCAGGACTCACTTTCCATCCCACGAGCGAATCAGCCTGAGTGACCGCTCACTGGATCAAGACTGAAGCAACAGGAGTGAAGGAAGTTTCCTGCAGTGCAGGGTGCTCACACTGGATACCACAAAGAAATGAAAAGCAGACGAGAATTAAACAGCCATTAATGGTGAGTGTCGCTCCCTCTCACACATGGCTGAAGGGCTGCAGACTGAATTCACAGATACCATCTCCGAAGCGGAGAGTTGCTAAAAGAGCGGAGTGGTACCATCACCACGAATCAGCTCAGATGAAGAGCCGGAATGCATCGGGGCCGACTGCCCTCATTTGACGGTCTTCTCCATCTGTCCGGGAATGTACAGATACACAGGAGTACGGATACAGAAGCAGCAAACTGCATCAGACGGAGATCTCTCCCAAGCTCCACCAAAGACCTTCTGAAGGACTTTCAAGTGTGGGTACTCTATTTACCCTCCTGCAGGACCCCAGATGTAGGCTTCAGCTCCCACAGGCCAATACCTATCAGGTGATTATGCACAATATAATAAGATGAACTGCAATTGTATTTTTCTCATTTCAATAGACAGTGAAAATGAGTAATAGATTAGGGCTCGGAATCTTCAGTGAGAAACATTGCTACTGCTAGAGGATGATATACTTTTTATATAAAAAAACACAATATTGCCTAAAATGTTGTGGGTCCAAGTCTGTTATTCTTGAAGTGGCAACAGAGCATCCTGGGAGATGAGATGATCAGGGAAATCGAGGTGGAAGGTAACTGTGGAAATTGGGCAGTGACGCAGTGCTGAGAGGCTGAATCTCAACGGCAGAGCGGAAACTGTAGGCAGCATCTCACGTCAAGATCCCCGGTGTGAGGATAAATGGACTTTGCTCTCCCCAGGTAAACATGCAAACACAACAACAGCGTAAAGTGTGACACAAGCAGACCGTGCCGTGAGCTGCAGGCTTGATGCCAACTGTATGTGTGTGTCACGGAGAGCAAGAACAGAGGCGTGAAAAGACGATCAATACAGTATCACAATTCTATTCTACAATCTGGACCAGGAGCAGGCCTGACCAAAGGGAGCTTCAGAATATCAAACGCTTCGGACTTTATGACCCAGGTGGTGCCTAAATACACCCCCACACTACAAAATCAATCAGAATTGGGAAACAGAAACAGAAACAGTGCATCTTTACAAACTGGCAGCAAAAGGGCTTTGATCACTTTGAGTCTTAGCCTGTGTCTACTTTTGATTTTTGAAACTAAATGAAAAACTATATTTCTTTCTTTTTTATACAGGGCTTGCCTGTAAACTTCAGGAATATGGTAATACCCCGTCTCCGTGACGCATCACAGGACTAAACAACCAGAGTAAGCCATTAAGTTAAGGCCTAGGATATTTGACTCTTATTGCTTCTGTCTTTTGTCCTCCCCACCCAATTCTCAGCGCTGTGTGGGCTGTTTTCAAAGATAATAAACGGAGCTAGCAAATGCAGCACATGTCAGCGGGCCGTCCATTCAAACCGCTAAGCTATTTTTCATCACAATGCAGTGGGCTGCAGCACCATCAACCCATAAACACGCAAACTACACATGACCCCTGTCACGCATATTACTTATCATCCTCAGGGATGATGGCAGTGTTTATATTGAGAAAGGCAGCGGGCTTTGAAATTTTTTTTAAAAACTGACCCCAAGTTACGATAAAACAATACTAAGTTTAAGAAAAGTTAGCTAGGTTGCAACACAAGTATATAATGGCCAAGAGAATAAAGGAATTTGAAAAATGTTAATGGATTTGCGTTTTCCCTCCATTTTTATTTCCAGATCTACACTTCATTGCGTTGCACGATAAACACAACTATCCAGATCTACTGCTGAGTTCACAAAGCCTGCATGGCCTGTATACAAACTGAGTGCAACAGAGTGTGATGCCTCCACAGGCCATGTGAAGTACTGTGGCTCAACTCAATCTGTTTGCCACACTGCCACGGGCCACCGCTGTACATGAGACTGCTTTCCCGCCGGTTTTGAAGAGCAGGCCATCACATGGTGGTCCTGAAAATTAAAAGGTGACACTGCGTGGCTCCAGTCCAGGATGAGAGGTGTCCTCTGTGGCCTGTGAGCTGCTGCATTTATTTCCTACCAAAAGCCCCATCCTCCAGCCCATATGGTATCTGGCAAAACATCATGGACATTCACTGTTACCTCATTTGCTCTCAACACCCTGCTCACCCCGTCAGAGGGGCTAGGACACAGAGTCAGCTCCCGGTGACCCCGAGTGACCCCTGGTGACCAGGCCAGGCCCTCCCAGGCGCAAACATCTCCCTAGCTCTGTCAGAGTCGCGTGAAAGACAACAAGCTGAGCGCTAAGGACCAGGCCAAGCTAATTACAACCACCCCCTGTTCTGATTGGAAACATGAAACGTGCTTGACATCCCCACCCCCCTCCTGGGGCCACTCAAGGAGGGGGAGGGCGATTGGTATGGAAATCACAGATGAATCGGATCAGAAAGGTGCTACAGTGTCACAAGCGTGTCTCCCTTACATTGCCTGTCCTGTTTTGATAGAAGCAACTCATCCGTCTGCAGGAGTTAAGTAGGGTGCAGGTGCTGGAGTGAGGAAAGCAAATAGGAAAAAATACAAACAAACACCAATGCAGGTCTAGGCTGCCAAGGGGGGAGCTAGACTGCCAAGGGGGGAGCTGTGTCTATTAACTCAACACATGCGGGCTTGTGCTGTGTGATGACACTTCAGATAAGACTCGTTACCCCCCCTTAAAAACCAAAGTCTGGCAGATACAAAATGTCGCGTTGTCACATTACTTCAGCTCAACACTTCCCTCGAAGGTACAACAGCAGCACCCTTCCAGCCCTGATGACTTTTACATTGCGGGTCTATGCACATCCCCCACATAACCTGCCGGCCCAAGAAAAAATATACACTGGAAAACTACTGACTTCCCCATCGATCTCCGACACACACCACCACACACAAACACGCACTCTATTCCGCTCTCCCTCATGCTATGGCAGAACTCCAGATATCTGCTTCCACAAATCCCGACCTCCCCGGCCTGAGGTACGGTGCCTGTCCTCTGAAGCACTGGTGTACAGAGGCGGACTCAGAATGCAGCGGGACGCGGTCTGTAAAATGGCTGGCAGGATGCTGTGCATACCTGTACGGACTAGACAGACACAGACTACCCCTCGGAACATGCCAAATGCACCCCTTTACACCCCTGCAGCAATATTTTGCATCCATAGCCTTGTAGACCTGCAAAACATTTATAGGCAGACAAATGATCCGGAATGATCCAGGCTGGAAATTCCCTCCTTTTTCAGGAGGGTACCTACAGACTAAGGAGCTACAGACAAGGGAGCTAAGCGGGGTGGGCGTTTGGCTGGGAACATGCAGCCTGTTACCTGGGGACTGGGCTGGAAATGTCTCAATGAGGAATCTGCCCACCCCAATCTGATATTATCGAGAATGACTTAACACCGTCTGCATATTAATCATTATATCCAGCATTCGCCGCTCAATAAATTGGAGAATCCGATTAAATTAGGGACAGCGGCCTCACTAGCTCTGCAGCTTTATAAGAAAACGAATTAAGCTGCGAGTCTTTAAGAGCATGTTAATCAGTGAGCGATACGTCCTGCTTCCAGAGCGCGCACACGCTCCGAGATGACACACAGGCGCCTTCCCGTGATTTCCTAATCGCCACATGGCCGTATTAAAATATTTATTTATTTATTATTTTCAGTTGCAAAAAACGTACTTTTTAATGGATTGGAAAAGCCCCAAAATGGGAGAACGGGAAGGCGTTGGGAGTTTAGGAAGGTCAGCGCACGGAACGCTGCGGTATTAATGGTTTGGTGACGACACGATCCCGGTGTGCCCTTAGAAAGATTTAAGAAGGCGTAAAGACTAAAAACTAGAAAAAAGAAAAAAAAAGTAAATAAATAAATAATAAAGTCAGAGAAACAATGCAAGACTCTGCAGAGACGTGAGAAATAAAAATAGCCTGAAATTTCATACATTGTCAGGCGTCTCTACGAAAGAATCCCCGCTTCTCAGGATAAACAACGGGGTTTCTGTCGTCGGAGAGACTGAATGAAATCCGAACGGGAAGAATCCAGCCGCTTATCTTAGCACATAACGGGAATCCTGTTCCACTCGGGAAAAAGCCCCCCATTGTCATTCAGCGGCTCCGCACGATCGCTGCATTTCCGAAGACGGGAGATCAGTCTCAAGGTACGAGCGCAGCGCGCGAGCTACCGCGTGCGGCGACAGGGGAAAGCCCTCACGGGCGCAGCATGTGCGCGCGTCGCTGCGATTTCATGGCTCACTGGGAGCCACCGTCGTCGTCGCGATGTCTGCCGTGGGAAGCTCGGAGGTTACGACACGTCGGCCACCTTGCTACATCATCAGACATCCCCTCCCAATGGACAAACAATGCAATTAAGGGATCAGATGCCAGTGAGAAACCTGCGGGCCGCTCCCCCGGAGTTACCTTGGCGACCGAGATGCGCCCCCCCAAGAGAGACATTCAACCTACGTCCCATCAAAGCTCTGGCTGTGCTACTTACTTTTTGTTTGCTAATTTTAATGGAGGTAGTGGTGGTGGGGGGTTGGTGTAAGAAACGCAGGCACGCAGAAGCAGCTCTTGGGGGGGGGGGGGGGGGGGGGGTTTTTTTTTTTTCGGGGGGGCCGGAAAGGGCGCGGACCGGGGGGTTTTAATTCCCCCCCGCGCGTGTTGCCCCCCCCCCTCCCCCCCCCCCC
>JAODKE010000146.1:6964616-6984339 GCA_026779605.1 Mormyrus hasselquistii
CCTGACATGAGCCTGACATGAGCCTGACATGAGCCTGACATGAGCCTGACATGAGCCTGACATGAGCCTGACATGAGCCTGACATGAGGCGTTATTTTCCTGCACTCCCAGGCCTGTTCTCCAGCACTTAGGTGTGTGGAAGTTCTTGGGTCACGCCTTAAAACCCCTGAACCGCGGTGGGGTCGGGGGAGGGTTTTGGGCAGAGCCATGACCACATGGTCGGCACTTGGCATGAGGCAGCTGTGGTCGTGGAGAAGCCCCAGGATTCTTCTGTCCCTGTGCTGACCCCAGCGACATGCCCCCTCAAAGGCAGGCCCCTGTCTTCCGGGGGGGGGGGGATTAATGAAATGCGCTGCTGTTTGTAGTTGCAAACACATGTGTCACCCCCTTTGATCAACGAGGGTCCTCACAGCCAGCAGCAGGCATGTAATTAAAGCCGGTGTATCAGGCGAGAGCGACTCCAAGACCTCAGGGATCATCTGCATTAGAACCAAACTCAACACACACCTGAGCTAGAGTACGACGGCCATGCATCACGGACGACGGCGGCGTCTGAGAAAGCCCCAGCTCAGGGAATCCCCGATAACAGGAAGCAGCGGAAGCCCCGGGATCAAGAATGAGCGAAAAACCCACAAGTTCAGCGTAGATGGGTCAATCCGAATCTTAACGAATGACCTTTCTGTACTGCACAAAATCATTACTGCACAAATGCTTGGCTGACCCTGCGAGAAATGCGTACCCCTGCCCCTAAGAGACAGAGGATCTCGCATCTCACGGCCGTGTGAACAGGACAGCCACAGAGTCCCCACCCCCTCATTAGACAGACACTGTCAGACCCAAGCGTTCCAGCCCCTCAGGCCGGTTTCTAACCTCCCCAGATCCAGAAGGCTCTTTAAACTCGCTTTGAAACCTGCTGGTTCGGGGGCAGATTTACGGCACAACACGAGAGGCCCCCAGGCTCTCGCCCCCAAACTTATTCTGCGGGCTGTCGCTATAGATACCACAACAGAGGAAAACCCAGAGCAGAAGGTCCCCTTACGTTACAGGCATTAATGCCACGACCTTCTCTCTGCATAAATCACCCATCATTACAAAGCCCTCAGACCCCGAGTCTAAAGGTTGCTGCCACCTGCTGAGTTAGAATCATCTATAATCAAACAATATCTGCTAAAGTTTAACGCATCTTTTTCTGCAGAGCTGGAGGAGCGGTGTAGGAAAGGCAGGAGGCTTTACACCTCTCTGTTCCCACAGCACCTTTTCCACGATGCAGCCTTAAGCCGACTTTGCACTCTTAGTGGCCCTGAGGAAACAGGATCCGGGGTTTTTAGGGAATTTAAGGTGTCTCTGTCCCAGCACTATAAAAAGACGCCCTAAGAAAGGAAACCAAGCATGATCCTTACATCCCTTCATATCCCCTTACATCCCCCCCCTCGCCACCCCCACCTCTCACACTCCTAAATTACCAGCCTCGTTATTTTCCAAGTTAGTTACATAAACGGTGCATAAATCGTCAAAGCTGGACATTCCAACTATTAGCTGCAATCCGGTTTCCATATTTTAAAATTGGGCTTTGTTGTCAGTCCGTCACGGAGCCGGCCAGCTGACGGCTCTTAGGTGGACTGACTGACGAGCTGAACAGTGGGGCCTTTTGATCGGGGGCTGCCATCTGACCGTGTCACAGGGAAAATGCACCCTCATGCCAATATAAAGGTCACCGTTTTATTTCTAAAAAGTGTGTGTTTTGTTATTCCACTTTTTTTTTCTGGAGAAACTCCATGTCATTACCATTGGCCTCGCTTTCCACGGCGGCCATGCTAGAATAGTTTTAATACCTGGCTTTTCCAGAGGTTACCTTGAATTTCCATTTGTCCGCGAGAGGCACATTCGCTGACTGACCAGCAACAATAAATTTACTGTGCTGGAAATCCGACAGGGCACTCGATCTTCATTCCCAACATCCAATCCCTGCACTGGCCAGCGAAACGAACAACTTGCTCTTTTCACATAGCCGAGTAACTGGACCTCTGCTCATGGATTTGTAGGGCCCACTTCATCCTGAAGGACCCCACCAGGTACTGAGAGTCCTGGTTCCCCACACCCCCATCATTACAGGGGGAGGTATGGGGTCCATGACCTGGTGGACATCTGGGGGGGTATCTAAGATGGGCAAATAAGTCCAACCAGCACGCCAGCAGCGTCACGGCGCACGCAGAGCTTCACGGCGCACGCAGAGCTTCACGGCGCACGCAGAGCTTCACGGCGCACGCAGAGCTTCACGGCGCACGCGGCTCCTGGATTCTCAAGGAATCGTGGCTACAGACGCGCCAGTGATTCGATTGCAGTCCATTTGCAAAGAATCCGTCTTTATTCAAAGGGTGAGTAAAATAATGTTTTACTACAGATTATATTTGGAAGTTGAAGTTCCAAGTAGTAAGAAGCATCCTGAGCTTGTGAACGCTGGCTTTTAAAATATACCCCCCCCCCACACACACACACACACACCTCGTTACTTTAACCTGAATTTGCTGAAATCAACAATATTCTTGAATTCTGAACTTGGATATTTTGTGTGGATGTGAAAAGAAAAAAGGTGACCTCCACTACACCGCTGGGTAAAACAGATGACTGGACAAATATTAACACCCCTTAAATGGCTAAAGGATATAACAGCACAGTCCTTCTGGTACCTGCCAGTTCCTGGACCCAAATGTCAGGTTTGTAAGCCACTACGCCACCTGCCGTCTCCAGGACCCGCCTCCCGCCACGGTCAAATCTCACGGACCACCTGTCGCCAGGCCCTCTACCCTGACACCCTGTGGAGGCCCAGCAGTGAGCCCTTTGTTTACAGAGAGAGCACTAAGAGCGAATCCTGCCGGCACACGGGCTGAACCACAGTCACGTCCATCTAAAGGTCGCCGTGTCATCAGCCCACTTCTGAGGAAGGATGAGCCCTGAGAACATGCCGAAGCAGTCAGGGCTAGACAGCTACTGCAGCTCAACCAGTAAAGCTGTGGGTTAACACCACAAGGTCACAGGTTCAAATCCCAAGAAGAGCAGGGGGAACCGTAACCATTCTCTCTAGTGGAAGCTGCTCTGGATAAGAGTCAGGTGAATGAATAGATGTAAATGTTTCCGCTGGAAGCGTCAGCTCTGAAATCAAGCTGAGAGTGTTTATGGTGCTCACAGTTTACATCCAGACCGGGACATTTTCCTTATCAGAAGTAGACATGTCCTGTTTACCGTAAAAAAAAATAAATAAATAAAAAAATGTACAGACGTGTCACGTGACCCTTCGGCTACCAAACGACCCGACACACCATCTGCAGAGTCACCCCAACAGCCCCAACTCCAAGGAACAAAGAAGGACTACCGAGTGCAGACTAAAGCACATTCCGGTAAAAGCCAGACCCAAGGGCTCCGGTGGCTGCAGTTTCGTTACTCACAGGAACGTGCGCGGAATTAAACCAGGCATGACGCATGCTCTTCAGATGCAATTAGCCATCAGGCAGCACCCCGGCCAACAGGCCAGAGAGCAAACCGCACGCCGTCAGGAAAACAAGCAGGGCTCTCATTTTTCATGATAAAAGCAGAAGAGGCTTCTGACACGGTTCCGTCAGATTTATTCCTGAGAGCCTGCGTCTTTCACGTGCCAAGTGTCTCCGTGTGCCTCGTGATATACGGTGTTCGGTAAGGTCTGGCAGCGAGGAGCCGTGTCATAAAGGGATATTTATGCCTGTTCTGGGACGCAGCTCGCCTGACAGCGTCTGCTCGTAAAGGCAAGCTTGGGAGGGGCTTTCCTCAGCGCGAGGACTGGGAGGGCTCACCTTCCTTACAGACAGCACGCCGGCCGCAAACAAGATCATCCCTTCTGATTTATTATTATTATTAACAGATGTCGGCAAAAAATTTCGAGTGACCACAGGGTCATGCGTGCTGCACAAATGCAGACCTGTGATGACATTTCCTGGGGCGACAATTTGATTAGCCGGTCTTGAACACCTATGTGACCATTGCGGCAGCGGGGGCGGGGGGGGGACACCTACCAGGACGCGGAAGAAGTAGAGGTACTCCGCAGCCCCCGAGTAGTTCCCGCACTCGTACTGAAATTTGGCGTAGCGGTACAGGGTGTCCAGGTACTCCTGGCGGAACTGAAAGGAAATGGAAAGAGGAAGAGGGGGGTTTAATTGGCCAAGGTTCGCCTGTTGGACCCCCTAGTGAGAAAAGCACTGAGGATGCTTCCTGAATAAGGCCGCACTGACGGCATAGGGTCAAGGGGCGGGGCCGGCCGAACCCAATGCACTGCGAAGACCCAATCTTTCCAGAATGTTCTGCGCGAGGCGGCTTCAAAGCCACGCGATGGCCTTTGTGACATCGCGACAACCTAATGCGAGCAGGCAGACAGCCCTTTTGACTCGCTCGCCCACGAGGGGGCGAACGAGACGAGAGGCTTGGTGGCGAGGACACAGGGCAGGTCAGCGCTCTCTGTGGGGAGGGGGGTCTACAGAGAATATAGGACTCCCCGCAGTCCTGTGGCTGCACTGACGGAGGCCTGTGGGATTCACTCGCCCTCCCCAGCTCACCATGGAATGCAAGTGCCCGCACATACCCCAGAATGAGGCTTGGGGAGTCATTCAGCCCCCCAGCCCCAAAGGCTCGGTTCACAGAAATGTCAGAGAAAGAGTCGGCTGTGTGTCCAAAAGCTTACGGCGTGCTTCTCGGCCAAGTAGTCGAAGAGCATCCGGCCATCCCTGCAAAACAAGGAAGCAAAAGGGTCAGGAAGGGAGGGAGGCTGGAACTGCATTCATCTGAGCGGATTAGCCGCTTAATGCTTCACCCATTTGTGTACCCAGTTAGAGAGATCAGGTAAAGCGTCTCGCTCATCTGCACAAGTAAGTCCCAGCCTGAGAAGCCACAGCAAACTCCCGGCAAAAAGGCCCCATCTTTGCTGCCAACGCTGTTCTCGGCCACAGGCCCCTCTCCCCATCCACTCCGCTCTCCGTTCGGCCGGGAGCCCCTCTCCCCATCCACTCCGCTCTCCGGTCGGCCAGGAGCCCCTCTCCCCATCCACTCCGCTCTCCGTTCGGCCAGGAGCCCCTCTCCCCATCCACTCCGCTCTCCGGTCGGCTGCGCTATCCTCGGCCGCGGGTCTCTTTTCCCAAACACGAGCAGAAGACTGATTTCACAGATCACCTGCCCCCAAATAGTAGGCCTATATAAGGACAGCAAATGGGGTGGGTGGGGGGGTGGAGGGGGTCCTGGCCATGACCAGTAAACCACAAAAATACCACCCCACAGCCGTGAGATGAGCAAACTAGTTTCACTGATGCATGCTTATGATAAAGCTGCTGTCCTCTACCGCATATCTGCGTCATCACACTGCCTGCCTATGGACAGATGCTGACATCGGTGAACGGGTCTGGGGGTTAGTCCATTTCCAGCCATCTAGAACGTGGACAACATTGTGCAGAAACATATGATATTTGGGGGGAGGGTCATTATCTCCTGTAAGACCTTCACAGGACACAAGGAAGAGAACGTCCCATATATTCTCTTTGATAGTGCATTTCATTACCACTGTGCCACCTTCTGACTTGGGGTTAAAAATCCAAACCACCCTTTCTCCTCCCACCCCCCCCCACACCACCATATGCAAAAAAATCCACAGTAGCCAAACTCTCTGTATTTTGAGACATTCAAACATCAAAATCACCGGTAACGAAAACCAGACGTGCAACCTGAGTGGCGCAATTAAAACGGCACAAGCTTTCAGTCCACCTCTGTATCAGAGAGCGCAGGAAACACATCCTAACGTGCTCAGGACGGATCGCTAGAAAGTTCAGAACGATAGCTCACTTGAGGAGAGACACCGAGCCGTGCTGGGAGAGCTGCGGCCAAAGACAGACAGCACCGCAGCAGCTTGGTAAGGGTGACAGCTCATCACTGCGGGGCACGCCCAGAGTTACAGCCCAATTTACATTTATTCATTTACATTTAAATCTTGACAGAAGCACCTCTTTATAGGCAAGCATTTATTTTAAGCCTGAATGTTAATGAGAGCAGCTTCCACATTCAATGTCCATCTGGCATTTCCCTCCACAGCACATAAACTGCATCAGAGAGACAGACACGATTATGTCCTCTGTCCTGACTGCCAGACGCCAATCCTCCATCAACACAGCTAACCTCGGCTGCTTTCCACAAGTAATTACTCACTCAAAGTCGTGAGAGGCATTCAGGATCGCAGGTTTGTGTCAGGCGGTAATTAAAAGGCTTCTGAAAGGATTGCGGCCGCCGCAGGCTTTCAGCACCCTAGCAGAGAGGTTACCACCTCCATCAAACTGTCACCAGCTGGGTGATGAGACTCGGGTGACATTCCTGCCAGAAACAGCAGCCTACAGAGCCTCCTGGTCACCATGTCAACTGGACACGCCCCCGGATCACATCCGGTTCATGTTCCGAGAGTCTCAGCCAACCATCAATCAACCTGGAAAACGGCCACCAACACGTCACAACTAAAAGGTCAAGTGGCATCTACTGAAGAAGGTGGGAGTGAATGTCTGTGACTGAAAGGGCAGTCCTTAAGAAAAACCGGGATTTAAAGTATGATGGCAGCATTACCAGATAATGAATCATGCTGTCAAATGCTTGTTTGCTTTCATCGTGGTTTTTAAGTTCGAGTGATTCTAAAAACCACAAAAAGCCCAGCATTGTCTGAGAGATTAAGCACCAGAAAATTAAACCTTGCAAAACAACACAATAATAGATACATCCTTCAGAAAACAGTATGAATTACTGCAAGTGCAAGCTGGCTGGGAGCTAAAATGAAAATTGCTTTGTTTCTAGGGATTGAAAATGGATAATTAAAGACTAAATTCAATAAAAATTGACAAAATTGCATTTATAAAAATTCTGGTTGCAGCATAAACCAACTAAAGGCGTAAGAGTGTAAATGAAGACCAACTGAAAAAGCAAGAGCCGTGAGGGAAAACTGCCGGCGCACAGATGTAAATCATGGGACCTGAACACTCACATCTTGTAGGTGAAAGGAAACCAGTCTAAGCTCAGCCCCGCTACACTGAACAGAAGACGGGGGTGGGGGGAGTCCACAACCCCACGTACCGAGTGGACTGCATCTGCCTGGTGGTCTCCGGATCCTCAAACATCTTAACAATGGGCTCAGTCTCTGCCTGAAGTTGCTTCAGCTGGGCCACAACTTCAGTCCTCTTCTCTCGCAGTGCTACATGAAGAGAGACAGAACCATGTCACAACGACCAAACTCCAACCTGGCCCTTAGAGACATTTTCCAGGACCTTTGCTCAATCACCACTTTGAAGGACTCAGGAAATCATTTATCCCCTTTAGCGCAGCATCAGGTTTTTTACCATTTAGTTTTATATTGGAAATTCAGTGTAAAGTGCATGTCAACAGTCTAAAATGAAAATGCTGATTTCTGAGAACTAACTGCAGGACATTGCAAATGTCCTGCATGAGACGTTTACATCACAGGATATTCCACATATAAATGTGTCTTTTTAACACCCTAAGCTCAGACAAGCATTTTTTTTAAATATCAATATTCTTAAAGAAACATTTCATCAAGAAACTGAAATGTTCTTGCTGCCATCCAATGCTGCTATTCCGGGACAACACAAATCACAGAATCCAAGGTGTAAATTAAATCCAAAACATTTCTACAGTAAGATAAGCTTAAATGAACAGCATGTGAATATTACATCTGGGTGACTCAGCATGGAGTTTAGGACATTGTACAAAGTGTTTTGTGCCAAAAGCAAGTTCTGACTGTTGTGTTTTTTTGGGGATGAATGCCAGGTTCTATCTGGGAGACTTGCATACAGTACAAATTGCAACGTGACCCGATTTAAAAGCAGACTCACAGTTTGGAATCTCCTTGTCGGGATACAGGTTTTTGTACACGTCCATGGCGAAGTCCACCATGTTGGTGTCACTGAGGAGGTCCAGCTTACCATGAAGGAGCTCTTTTTCATTGTATATCTGAAAAGAAAAAGAAAAAACTTGGCCGGTTGTATATCTACTTGCATAGAAAACAGGGTGTGAGACTGGGTATATCCCAAAAGGAATATTGATTTATAAGCGGACATCCAAACAGACAAACATTCTTTCACTACTTGGGAATTTAAAACCATGAAATTAACACGCTGGGGTTTCCAATAGATTAGAGCGGCATTCCTCAATGATTCCACTAAGAAACGCGTTGGGTTAGTTTTTGTGTTTTAAACATCTCACACTTTACCATCCATAAAAGTAAACCTACCGCCGGCTAATACCCCCCACCACTTGGACAAGTGCTGCAATATCTAAAAGAAACAGGTACATTAATGAAATTCTGAAAATCTTTTTAAAAACCGCAGATATTGAATTTATGGCAAGTGAGACTTTCTCCAGTTTCTCATTCAAATTCTGCCGGAACTGCAGGGTATATAAATAAATCATGCGAAAAGAACCGAGAATTAAATAGCTAACAGTCAAGATCAGTTTATATCAGAGACTGACGTTTTAGATGGATTGGGTAAAAGGTGAACTCGAGAAGCTTTCACCAACATTGCCTAACACACTTCTTTCCCCACCTTTTCCCAGACACTTAGCGTAATAGTGACCATTTACTGACAGACGCCGGTATTATTATAAAATACACGCTCAGCATCGAGACAGAGCTAGTTAAAATCAATACTACACTGAAAGTTTTCGTTCTTACTTTATTATTTCACATAGTACAGTTGACTATCACAGTAATCGTTTTAGCGACAAGCTACAGATTCCAATCTGACACAGCCGTTCAATTAAATAAAGTGCAAATCGTGCAGACATATACCAAAAGCTGTCATGTTACTGTAGTGTGTCAAATCATAGTTACGATTTAAATGTTTTAATCGTTTTAAAACGAATATGACGCCTATCGACATGGAATGAGGCGGCGCCGGTGAGGGGAATAAGGGTCGCGGCCTAGTCGGTGCCTTTTAAAACTGCTTTAGGGACGATTAATGCGGCTCTCAACGTCCAGAAAATGGGATCCTGAAGTTAAACGAGATTTACGAGATGATACCTCTTTGACAGAAAGGAATTCCAACAAAGGGAAAACGAGGTGACGGTCCAAAAAGTGGGCGATTTTGGCGGTGAGATCGTATTCCGCCATCTTGCTGAGCGAAAGGAAGGAGGTTCAAACAGAAGAAACTTTATTAGTGTCGAACACAGACGAACAGTGTCGGTGCACGTGCTCCGGAGCCCCCAGTCTGAACGCTATATTCTTCCCCCACATTTAACGAAGTCTCCAGTGTGCCGCAGAATACCGTAACAGGGACTGAATTATTTCGATCATTACGGTTTGACAGATAAGGACTGACATGTACCAAACGGTTCACAGTACTGAAAGGTCATTGTGAAGAAAATGGGGGAGGGGGTATTTTCATTCAGTTTCTTTTTTGCTGCTTTTCCTAATCAAAAGTGACAGTTTATACCAGTTTCCACAGCTGGATAGTTTACTGGAGCAAGTCACAGTTAAGTTTGACAGCAGGGTCCCCCCCTGCAAGCCTATCTACGCACCTCCTGCGGCACCTTCTGCTTGCAGTAAAGTCGGATTGTGAAGCTCAGATCCGTGCACGTTTATTTTATCCAACATTTACTGCCAGATCCTTTTATGTCCGTAGAACTGCCCAGTGAACACAATCTTGTGCTGCAGAGTTTTAATAAATCTTTATATTATTCTTATGTTCGTGCGTGGAGACGGAAAAGTTCTCTTTACTTCGTTAGGAATTGCAGTTACGCAGTAAAAGTCTTCGGGACTGCCGCAGTTTTACTGTGGTGTTGACACAATGACACATTTAATTTATACAGAGAGCCATTTGCCCAGTTAACATTTATAATTTTTAAACACTGGAATGCTTCCAGGGTCTGCTGAATTTCACACAGACGTGACCCTTTCTTCAAATGCTGTCAGACTCTGACAGTAATGGCTGAAGACAAAGTGATAAAAAAGAACACAAGAAAGATTAAAAGTTCAGGGAGAATTCGGGAGGGGGGCTTGGCAAAAGTAATAAAGATAGCTATTATTTCAAAACATGGTCTTTTCAGATCGTCTGTTTAGTAGTTCACATTCTGACAACCAGGCTAAACACGGACTGCAAACTGGTGCTGTTGGTGACAGATGCCCATGTGCTGACCATACCCAGCAGCCCAGAGCCAATAACATCCACCAAATGGTCTGACGGGTTCCACTGGCCGCTCGTTAGGCTGTCGGGCACACGCCGCCGCGTCCCGTCCGCTTACACAAACCCCCCCTTTGTCCCCGCCGATCGCGTTCCCCCGCCCATCTGTCAGGTAGGAGTGAGTCACAGGCGCGGCCGCCTCGCCATGGTGATGCCCGTCGCAGCGGCTGCCCTCGACGCTGGCTGGTCAAACACGGTCAGAGCTCCGGAAAAACAAGGGCACAGCATGCAAGACTTAAGTCTTTTGTTATTCCTCCCGCTGTGCTCAGATTACTGTAAGGGGTGAGTGAGAGAGAACACTTTAACATCACGGAATACGTTTAGCCTTATTTATTTGGCGTTTATTTATATTCTCAGGGATTTTTATTGATACGAAGTGCAACAGTCTCCCCACTTGACTTATCAGAAATGATTATCTGAGGGTTGACTTAAACCTTACCACTTTCTTTTCTTGAAACTTAAAAGCTAGAATTTCGACCATTGTAATTTCATGCTTACTTTACTGTGTGCCCTGCCAGGTTTGACAGTCGGAATTACAATGAAACGGCGAAGCAGTCATCCTAGCTGAGCGGGGAATTCTGAAGCCGCGCTCCATGTTCCAGAGAAGCTTGCTGTCTTCAGACCTGTGCACTATAAAAACAGCATTTCATTTAAATTAAACATGGTATCCAATTTTTTAAAATAGATTAAGTGCCATATTTTGCAACTCTGTTGAACGATATACCCTAAACGGGCCATTCCTTTACTTAATATTTCTTATTTTGCATTTTGAATGAATATCTAAATATTTGGCTTTCATGATACTGGCAGTTGGACATTGACATTAAGTTTTCTTGGCTAAATATAAGGAAGTTTGAAATTATTACTGTAAAGCAGTTTAGTTTATTCTACATCAAATGTATTCCATTTAGTAGATTGTGGATCTTTTTTGTTTAAAAAATAATTCATTTTTATTTAAAAGATGGTAATATGTAATACACGAGTGCACTGTCCAGTCATCCAATCAAGACTTTGTTTAGATTATAAAGGGCGGACTGGACGGAAGCGGAGAGGTTATGCCGAATAAAGAGGCACCAACCACAAAGACTAAGAAGGGGATTTTCTTGGGATTTTTTGGCCTTTCTTTTTGTTATAGTTTGTTCATTTATCATGGTTTATTAGGTTTCCTAAAAGGCCGATTTTCCACTGCTTTTGGAAAATAAAATTGCAATTAGTTTGCGTCATTGTATTGTACATTGCATACATTTTAATATCATGCCTTGTTCCAATAGGGTTTGCTTTTATATATCATTGTATGGCTTAAAAATAACGGAAATAAAATACAATACCATTTTTCCTGTCATACTGATGACTTACATAAAACAGCCAATGCGTACATTACTATTGTAGATTAAATATTGTGATTGTATTTGACACGGAATCTTGAATTACCAGGTTTAATTTCAATGCTAAATTGCTTGGTTTCTCCCATTACAACCAGCTAATCATCTTTAATTAGGGAAGCCTTGAGTTTGAGAGAAATCCCTCATATGGAGCGTTCCTTAACACATAACAGCTTTTAGGGCAAAAAATATCTGCCTTTCATGTTTTCACTTTTGATCTAATATCATTCTCTGAATTGTGTATATTGTAAATTGTAGTTTTGTAATTTGGACTGGATGTAACTCATGTCTGCTATGACTCTTCAGAGTTTTAAGACTGCAGTTGCTTGCTGTGTTTCCCATTAAGGGACACCTTCTTTGTTTAAACATTCAGCAATGAATCAACGTCAGAGCAGGGACTGGACTAAACTAATGAAGCATTTTATACTGTTGTAAGTCACTGAGGTTAAGTAATTTGTTTTAGTTCCAGTGGCCGTTGGCTAAATGTTTCGTCATGGTGGTTAAACGCTGGTCAGTGAATAGCCTCTCTGCTGTGGATACATGCTGACCCACACAGACAGTGTCCAGTTGTCTCCTAGTTTCAGAGCAAATGTCAGAATCTCTCCCAGCCGATGTGTCTGTGGTCAGTCAAGGTGAAATATTAAAGAGCAATAACCTTGATTCAAAGTAAGCTTTGTTTACAGGGAACTGGAAGCATTTCTGTATGAATCGACACCAAAAGCATCATAAACCATGTCTGGATATACTGGAGGACATTTGTTTACAAAGAACAGCCAGTTACAGTTGAGGTATCTGTGGTTGAAACGAAATCAGTGTGACGATTTTACTGCCATTTTAAACATAGTTTAGCAGCACACAAACATCTCGTGTGCTTTGCCTCATAGCCTTTTCTAATTGGTTGTGACCCCGACTAGCGATATTTTTAAATAAATGTCCTGTGAACACGTACCTCACGTCGTACTGTAGTGAGGCTCGAGCAGACTCAGCGAGGCCACACTACCCGCCCGGTCTCTCTCTTTACGATTTCACCCGGAAAGCCAGCCATCTGGCCGTAAGCGACGTGATGCAGTGAACCCGTCTCCCACGCCATTCCCTCTTCCCGCACATGCACCCCCAAGGGGGGTGGGGGGAAATGGGCCGTCACAATTAAAGTATTCTGTTGCAAAACAGAAACACCTAGTGATGGGTTGAGCGCATACTCAGGATCCCGCAAAGAAAACAGAGAGAGCCTGATGCAGATTTGCATGGAAAACAAGAGATCTAGCCCACTTGTGCAAGTGCCCCAATCGCCCCGGCCACAGACCACAGCGCCCTGCTGCACGGCGTAGCAAGAAGCCAGCCGGGTCATTCACCGACCAAATGAAACACAGCCCCCCCCATAGAAACACGTATAGATTATTACCTTGTAATCATGAATTAGCCCAACAGGGTCCTTCCAGGCAGAATATTCCAAGTTGTTCTCTGCTTTCTTTGTCTCTTTTCTAAGTCTCTTTGTTCATGTTTTTTTTTTTTTTTGCACAGAACAGAAAAGAGCAGAAAAGAGTATGAGTGAGGCCCCGGAGCCAGTCCCCACGTGGCAGACCGTGGGAGAGGGCACACTGGGCGACATTACCAGCTGCCATACCTGGCACCCGTTTGGGCACTGGCCACATGTTCCATGGCCCTGCGGACCCTGCCGTGACTGTGGGGGTGTTATTGTTAAGTCCGGTGCTGAGGAGTGTCACACAGCGCCCCCTACCTGACGAGGGATGCCAGCTAAGTGGCACAACATGAGATGGGATCTGGGGGCGGCGGGGGGGGGGCATCTCATCACCTCAGTGGCCTCCTGGTGCTAAGTGCTGACTTGCACTTTGTAGGGGGTGCTGGTGGCTTGAGGGGTGAGGAAGATCCCTCCCACCATGAAGTGGGCACTACCAAAGACATCACAAAAGCGTGCTAATGGACAAAGTGGCACAGAGTGAGAGCTCATAAAACGCAGTCCAGCGTTCGGCATCGTAAATAAAGTATTTTTGGCCCCTTAAAATGGGTTGATAGCCGGCTTTAGGAAGCAGGAGGATTGTAAGAGGTCGCTAACAGGCATCTCCCCAGCCAGCTTTATGGCCATATACAGGAAGCTCTGTCATAGCCCCGTCTGGATGGGCAGGAGGGGCCATTTTAGCAATTACAAAGTAAGGCTAATGTCACGTTTACCGCTCCTGGTCAAATTTCCTATGATGCATACATGCGCTTGCATGCAAAAGCAAAAGTGACGAAGTTACAGGTAAACACGACAGGCTCAATCCAAACTCAGCAAGGATTCTGGGAAACTCAGCTCTCCATTAAACTCTGCGACTAGACGTGGAGACGGTCTAGAGGGGCAGGAGAACTCTGCCAACAGCCAGTCCGTCATTCTCATATGCGGCCTGAAGAAGTCGGCCAGCCAGGTCCGAACTCATGAGAGTTCCATGGATTGGAATTGCGGCGCGCATGGTCTAACCAAGCCAAGGGCGAAGTCAGCGGTCACCGCTGGAGCCCTGAAACAGAGCCGAACTTGTCCTATAGACAGCAGGCATCTGCACGCCACATGTTAGGGCCGTATCCTGAAGGTGACACGTAAACAGCGTCTCACCTCAGAGACCCTCCAAGGTGTGCACACATCTGAGCTGAGGAAGCCTGTTGGAAAGCAGGGTATTATTTCTTTTATTATATAAACATTTTTGTGGTGGTGGTCTAATTCACTTGCTGCTTCACAGCTTTCTTAGATAAAATTACTCCCACAAACACTTCAAACCATTGATAGATTATTAAACGTACAAACTGAAGCTCACTGAGAAGGAGGTCCTGTTTATAAAACTGTCCTGTTGAATTTTTCTCATCATGCCAGTTTAAAATATTTTATAGTGCTTGGCCACATGGGAACAAGATTAGAGGAAAAAATATTCCTTTGATTACTGTCAAGTCTCTTCTGTGTATTGTTTGTATTCTTATTCTGCTCCTGGGAGTTTTACTTACAGAAAAATGTTCTGAGGGCAGAAAGAAAAATTCAGGACCAAGACATCTGATTGGTTGGTCCCACCTCCTTTAGTTGCTTGGACCCACCTCCTATACGATCTGATTGGTTATCTCTCTGAAACAATGATTTTTTTTTCCTTCTGCCCTCACAACATTTCTGCGTAAGAGAAACTCCTAGGAGCTCTTATTCTCCTCCTTGTGTCTGTTGTCCCTGCTAAATAAATGTCACACTACCAGCTATGAGCAGAACGGCTGATTACGCCGACAGACTCTAACATTGCCCCTGTAATTGCCTGAATGGCAATGTCTGTCAGATTGACTTCACTTACATTGTATTCCATTTTATATGATAAAAGCTTCAAAATATTCCTCCTGTTAAAATAAACTGGGAAATCCTTCCAAAAAAACCCTTCATCTTGGATGAGAAATGTGATTTATTTTAATCCCCTCTTTGGTTTTTTTTCAAGATTTGGGAGTGATTTCTGTTAGCCAGTATTTATGTTACATTTCTACACATTTGGAAAGTAGCAGGGGAACAGTTTAAAAGAGAACCAATAAAACAAATCTTTAAATTCGGAGCGGGGCCGGGGGAGGACGGGGCCTGCCTGCCTGCTTCTGCACATTATTCATTTAAGCCAGCCCTAGGAAAAAAACGCGCCCAAAAATTTCCAGATGGGTAAGTTAGGGTAAATTGCTGCCTCTCATTTGTAATACTTATCGTGCTCCTTTTGTAGCATCCATGGCAGCCTGTACAAGTCTTTCAGAATCAAAGGGAAGAAACTGGTTATAGAAGCTGAACTATGACCTGGACTTTTCTGTGCAAGACAACCTTCTGAAGGAAGTCAAGAGATGCCACAGACTGGGGGTCACTGATCAGATTGGATCGGATCAGATTTTTTTGCTCTCACAGGATTTCCTGTCTGGAGGGGCTTAAAGGCTCAGATATCCCAGATATCCCAGATATCCCAGCTAGTGAGCAGGTCTCTATCGGGGGAAATTCAACATCTGAGACTGGTCCATGCTACTTAAACCTCATAAATTACTAATACAAAGAATGTGAATTCTCCAACTTTGGCAATGTTCTGCATATATTTAACTTTTAACAAGTTCAGCTGCTTGTAATAACACTCCCACATATAGGGCTTTCCGTGCTTCAGTTGGTGGTGCACAGACACCAAAATCAGGTCCTGGTCAACGAATATGACCATTTGTGGTGTTGGGAAAGTGAGAAAGATTTTCAGACTGTCAGATTTAATGTAGGAGCTCTGACATACGGCTCACGTCTTTACCGCACGAGGGAAATTTACAGTGCGCACAAAAACCAGTGATTAAATCTTGCTGAGGCAGTGTACCTTAATGAAAAGATATTGTCTACCTTAGAGTTAGTGCATTTTTATTTTCAGCAGGGGACAGCGGAAAGAGAAATAACAGGGAAGGGAATACGGTTGCCCTGGCAACCCCCAATATTATTGGGTCTTCCAAGTGCTCTGGTACCTGTGGTTTATGATTGTGTGCGTGTGCGAGTGTGTGTACTTAACTGCCGTTTATTTTAGACCTGGGAGATTATTTGGAGAGTGAACGTAACGGGTCCAAGTCGTGAGGTTCGTCCCATGTTCCGTGATGTTAAGCCTCTTGTTTGAATGGAATCTAATGAGATGGAACAGCAGTCATTTAACACAGCCCCAGCACACATAATGCATCGCACATGGCTAAGGGGCTCCGAGAGGAGTGGCCGGCCGTCACGCTAGGTGCTGGGGGGGGGCAGCCCAGACCCCCTCTCTCCCTGCTCGGCGCTTATGGGCACGCACGGACTAGCCTCCAGTCTAATGTTGTTCTTGGAATTTTGACTAAAACAACATGGGGGGGGGGGGGGTAGATTGGAACATGCCATCATTTCCTCTTCTTGCCCCCTGTCCTCCCAGGATATGAGGAGGTCAGGGCGGCCATGGATATCGCAGGCTACAGTCACCCACATGAAGTCATCCATCCACTGACAAGGTAATACAGTCGCCTGGGACTTATAATCACCTCTCAAAGCAGAGAGGCAGAAACAGGCAGTGCGAGCTTCCAGCGGTGCAAACCAAAACCTTAATTGGCAAGTCTCATATCCGCAATTAAGGCAACCTTGTTTTAGAGAAATCCGGAAAAGAAATCAACGGTTCACATCCTGGAGCTGCAGCGTCGGACGTTGTTGACTGTGAGATAGCTTATCTCGATTGTTCTCGGCCGGCTTCAGAACGCAACGCCAAATTTATTTCGTTCTTATTCAAAATGGGCGGTCATGGCCCCCCCACCGTGGCATTTCTGGCTAGGAGAGTGCAGGGAGTAAAACATGTAATTTCACAACTTTGCTGTTAGGCCACGTGGTGCCCTGACACAAGATAAAAGCTGGTAATTTCGAGTCTGGAGACAATGCCCAAGAAGTTGGCTTCCGGGCAATCGCCACACAGTTACCGGGGCCCATTCTTCTGCTGTCCCCAGTATGGAATTTTATGGGCACCCCGTAAGTTCATGCTTGCTCGGTGCAGTCCACGCCCTGTCTGTCCACAGCTGCGGGATTGTCGTTGTGTCAGCGTTACACTAAGCAGGACACAGCACGGTGTGCTCGAGAATAACTATGGCTTCCTGTAACAGCACCACGGTGCTGACTTGAGTAGATCTGGACGTGACGAAGTAGTGGAACTGTGTGAGCGTGTGCGTCCGTGTGTGTGTGTGTGTGTGTGTGTGTGTGGGTGGGGGGGCATAAGTTCCTTCAGTAGCTAAGCAGCAGGGATAGAGACCAAGACCACATATGCTGTCATCTCCGTTCATTGTCACTTTGTGTGACACCCAATTACCCGACCCCCACGTGCACGACTCCCCTTCAATTTGTAAAGAAAGATCCAACTGTTTTTGTGTGACCTTTGACCCCCTCTGCCTTAATGTCCCCCAACCGCACATCCAGCCTCACTTCAAGCCTGCTAGGTGTAACCTAAATATAAATTACGTAGCGCAAAGCCAAGAGGCCCTCGTCTCCAGAGGGGTTATAGGGTTGCAGCCCAGACCACATTTGGGAGTCAGGTTTGAGGTCATTTTAGGTGTACTTGCAGGAATAATAATGGGCAGGGGAATGTTGATGAGGCCTGTCAGATATAATGCTCCGGTTGGGGGGGGGAGTTACAGACAGGGCATAATTTTGTGTACGGCCACGTCCAGGCCTGTCATATTTCTTGCACTAACCAGCTCATTCCTTAAATCCCAGCCCTCATTTGCTGCGAACTTGTGAATGACTTCTTTGTACAGAGACACTGGGGGCACTGGTAGATGATATGGTAATTGACAGAGTTGGGAAAAGCAAACCTTCAGGGTACATTCAACAATAATTTGTTTCCCCCAAGGCATTTAACCTCAGGCTGTTTTAAACGACAGAGCTGTTACCTTGAAGACATATTTATTTGTACATTAACAGCACATATGTTTCAGTCTAAACTGATGTTTTTTTTACTGTTATAATCAGATTCTGTTGTTGTAAAGTAAATTACACTTCATTAGAATTATTTGTGACTGAGATCATTCAACGTTATTCAGGTTTCAGGTGAATTCTATTAACTGGGAATATACATTCATCTTGTTAGCATTTCTGTGAACTGGGAATAACACAGATTCAAGTTTTTAGCTTGTTTCAGCTAAGTTTGATCTCAGTCCATCCATCTTTCACCTGCATCTCCAGTACAAAGCTGAAGAAAATCTGACATTCAGCTCATTATTATTACTGCTATTTAAAATGTTTGCTTATAGATCTTCTTGGGTGTTTGCGCCATATTTCTGTAAAGCGTTTTAATAATGTACAATGTTGATTTTTATTTATTTATTTAAATAGTTCATTCAGTTAAATGCACCTGTAGCCACGTTGTCAATGTATCAATGCAGATATCTTCTGAGAAGTGCTGTACACAAGTATGCCTGGCAATCTCCGACCTCTGTCAGCTAGGTATAATAGTGCAATGATTATGTTACATTTTACAAAGCAGTTTTATTTTGGCGTTAACTTATACGAGCTTCCCGAGCATTACTACAGTTACGAGGCTTCATCACATCACATACCCGAAAGTCCCTAGACAGCTGTTAATCGGGAGGCCAGACATTGCGAATGTGCCCACTCCCCCAGCCTGCCCACACCACGTGATTTCCGGTAAGCCCGTGACGTCGGCTCACGATTGTAACAAAAATGGCGTCGGTTTCAGAGCTGTACGATGTGACCTGGGAAGGTAAATGCAATATTCAGTGCTCGCGATGCAGAATACATTTTTTGTGCGAGTCTTTATCAGCGGTTAAGGTTCCGAAGCAGCCGGCTCAGCTGACACCAGACGGTGTGGGTCGTGAAACGCGGCTGATTTTCGAGCTGCTGCGGGAGTGCTAAGCTAGCTACCTCCGATAGATCTTTTACATTTCAGTGGGGAGCTGCAGCATATCCGTCACGTTTCAATGTTAACAGGCCACTATTTACATGTATTAGCTATTATTATCAACATATTTAATATCAGTTTGTTTAGCCATTTTCCACAGTATATATTGTAGTAACCGTGACTTTTGAGATACGCCACTTCTTCCGGTTGAGCGTGCGATTAAAATAATACCCACTATCTGCTAGATGTTCGCTTTGTGAGAAAACTGCCCAGATGTAATTTATTCTGGGTGGACAACAGCAGAAATGCAGACTGATAAGCACATTCTTTTCCGCATTTAAAAGTGAAATCTTTGGTATTCAGCCAACTGTAAGCGGCATCAAAATTGCGAACAGTAATGTTCTGCCTTTAGGTACAGTGCGTTTGCTGATGATTTATGTAATATATTAGTGCGAAATGTGACTAATATTGTTATATACTTACCATTGGGATCGGGATGCAGATGTTATACGTAACATTAGCTAACCTATGTTTATCAATCTCTTATCTATTGCAATTTTTAAATCACTTCAGCTTTATTACAGAAAGTGGTATTATACAAATGGCTTCCATTAGTATTTAGTCTCTTGTGTGTGTGTGTGAGTGTGTATATATATATATATATATATATATATATATATATATATATATATATGTGTGTGTGTGTGTGTGTGTGTGTGTGTGT
>JAODKE010000146.1:7002345-7015444 GCA_026779605.1 Mormyrus hasselquistii
GTCTGGCCACCAGCATTGATGTTACGTCACCATTAACATTTGTGCAGCTGGGCTCATGTTGGTGGAGGATAGATGAACTGAATATTTTGGAATTAATTGAAGAATGCAGCATTGCAGGAAGATTGTAGGTGTTGCTGTTTTATGTTTGATGATGGCCTTTAAATTTTTTCCTACCCATGAGTTGCCAACTGTGCTTAACCATTCCGGGTCACTGTGTTCCAGTGCCAGTGCTGGGAAGCGAGTCACTCTTCACCTGTTCTCCATGAAACATCTGACTGCAGTGATTTTTTTAAATGATCTTGCGGAGAAGCTGCCATTGAAGCAAAGTCCATTTTTATTGCCAGTTCCAGGGATGTTAGTGACCCAGGCCCTTGGTGAATCAGCGATGTTAGTGACCCAGGCCCTTGGTGAATCAGCTTGCTTGTTATGGAGCTCTCTGGCACGTCGGGTCTTGCCGTGATGCCGCATTGTGATTCACAGGGAGGCTGTCGCTATGCCGCGCTGAGACCATGTCGTAGCCATTTTGTGCTGCACTTCTGCATGACTCAACCCAACCTTTTAGGGTCATGGGCTGCCAGTAGCACTGGGTCAGAATGATCCGTTTTGAGGATGGGCTCTACAGCCTCCGTGCATCAAGTTCCGGCCGTATCCATGTTCTCCTCTTCGTTAGCGATCATGTTTAATTGGTGCCTATTTTCATAATACAGGCTATTATGTTCCGTATTGACCGTTATTCCGATGAGTAGACTGAGGTTGAGTACATTAGCTGCCTGATGTCCTCTTCCTGTAAAATATGCAGGGTTATGCATGGCAAATGTTTCAAGGAAGACAAGTACAGTTTTGTTTCCATGAAATGGCAATTAAGCATGTAATAGATCACTACAGAAAAGCTGTAGACGCGTCTCGCCGAATGATGCCTCTGCGGTAACGCGTGATGCTGCGATGGGTGACGAGCTGACATGTCGTCCCTCTCCTGTGGCAGCTGGCAGGCCGGGGAACAAAGGGGACAAAGTGCTCCGTCAAGGCCGTGGAGGAGATGCTGGAGTCCCTGCAGATCACCATGTCTTGAGTCTCCGCCCCCTTCCAGTCACTCAACCATGACAGCAGCTCCGCCCCTTTCCTCATCCTGGCATCGCACCCCAAGTCCCCCCCGCCCCGATGAGTCATGGTCTAGACAAAGGAGGGTTTGTACCTGTGTGTTGTATGCTATACAGACTGTGTCCGTAACCTTTAAGGTAGACGGAGGACTTTAAAGACCCCATCGCATTGCTGGGACCTCACATCGATTCACGGCGCTTCTCTTCAGAACAGCCATCAAACTGGACTCCACTGTTCATCACAATAAACTGTTTAACTGTTTGCAAAACATCCTTGTTCAGCTTAACCTGGTGGCTTCCCTCAGTTGAAGGAAGGGAATTAAAAACCACTTTTTGGAGTTTCCTGCCCCAAACTAAATGTACGTCATTTGCATCATTGTTTCAGCGCAGTGGCTCAGTGTACATCTTGCAAGCCGGAGTGTTTGCAGCACACATGCGACACGGGACGTCGCATGGGAAGCAATGTGCGGCCAGCATGTCAGCATCCCGCTGTGGACTCCTCCCTCACTTAAAGAACACTATCGCAGCTCCTTTGACAAGCTTCGCAAAGAGTCTGTAATTTGAGTTCAGGGAGAAATTTGTAGCACATTGCCAGTAATTAAAGCAACAAAAAAAACATGAATCTGGTAACAGTTAAGTAAAGTTAACCCCTGTGAAAGGTCTTCCTTCCTACTGCTTTTGCTTGTAAGAGTTGAATTGGTTAGTCTTAGACTAATTAACCGTCCTTATTCACCCATGAAAAATCAGCTGTTACTTCCAACACCTTTGTTTATTACGTCTCTGTAATTGTTTCATAATTTCAGTTACAGCTCAGCGGAAAACTTGAGTCCAAGGTCCATTTGTCGGGGATGTGAGTGGCTGTAAAGGGCTGAAAACTTAAAAAATAAAAAACAAAGTGACTTTTTTTTTTTTGGACGTTTAGTGTTCTGGCAAGCATGTGATTGTCCCTGGCGGGCCAGGGTACTGACTGTAAGTGTTGGTTATTGGTGGGGGACAGAGCTGTTTGTAAAAGTTCATTAAGCAGCTGTAAATGCTTTTAAAAATACATTGATCGCTTAATGTGTAACGTAAGGCTGCCGGAGTCTAACCTTGTGCAATAGTGCCATCTGCTGCCCAGAGGAAGGACTGACCTCACTATAGTGCCGAACTCTTAACCGCGTCTCGGTCGCACCTTTCACTGTGAACGAGTCACAACTCATGGCCCAGGAGCACAATCTGTGCAGCTGATTTCCATCTTCACTCGCCTGTAGTTATTCTCACTGGATCCTTGCTTAGCTTGCCTGTACCTACAGCTCTGAGGCCGTCCGGCTGGGAACAGCAGCCAGAGGTGTGTGCGCTATAAACACATAGCTGCAGGCTGCATTTGGATGCTGCTTCGCGGAATGACATCATTTCTGCTGACTGCTCTCATATTGTGACAGGCTCCGTATGAAGTCATCGCGATACCACATGGCTTTTATGAAGTCTGTCAAACGCCAGAAATATTTGTGTGCTGTTTGCTTTCTCCATCCATCCATCCATCCATTCTCTTGAAAACCGCTTTTGTAAAAATATGTGAACTCTTATGTCTTGGACCTACCAAGTAGATACGTAACTTTTCTCCAACTTGTATTTGCACAAATTTTGAAATAATGATAAAATAGACCAAAGGGGAGTACCGTTTCCAGAACCTTCTTCTCTTAGAGTTAAAGCAAAATGCAGTTCCATTAGCAGACTAATGATTAACTGTTTGACTAGATATGAGATTCTTTTTTGTTTTTCTTTTAACATCATTCAAGTCAAAAAATTCTTCTGATCTAAACCTTCTTATATATAACATATGAACACAAGCTGTTCAAATTTTCTGCATTAGATAGGTTTTCGTGCAGAAGACAAATGTGCAGCAATCCGCTATTTGTATCTGTTAGATGTGCAAGCAGCTGTCACATAGCAAGAAGGCTAATGGGGGACTTAGGTCTTATAGACACTAGGGTAAACTACTTTAATAAGTTATGGCGTCTGCATCCATACGTGCCAGTGAAAGTGAGGGCTTATGTGAATGACAAGAGAAAAAATTGCTTTAAGCTGTTGGCTGTAGTTGGATTCAAAAACATTGTAGTGGATTAGCTATTAGTGTTGCCTGTAATCTCCGATCCCCCAGAAGATTATCTCGTGCCACGGTCTTCTGTCCGTCGACTCAATTCAAAACCAGGTTCTCCCGGTGACCGACGAAATTAAACAACGCTGCAAAATACCTTGGCATTTACCTCTGTGGTTGAAGAAAAGGAAGGCGAAGAAAAGGTGTAATTAATCACGTAAAATGCTGTCCATCCAGGAACCGTTAACGCTACCACAACGGAGTCATTCAGAAGCATTTCACAGAGTGTTTGTGGCGTTCACACTGGGGTACATGGTATAATCATCATCTTCATCAACTTGGATGAAGAGGAAAAAATACTGAAGGAGCCTTAGTAGCCTACCAAATTCTCAGGAGAAGGGCTTCTGCAGCTCGAGTAGACGAGAAGAGAAGGTCACTCAAGGTAGAAGAAATGCTCCAGCAAGCCCATGTGTCCCCCCCCCCCCCCCCCCACCAGAGAGCGTGAGGTGGATGAGGCCCGATGTTGATGCCTCCTAACCCTCCTTAGCTGTACGGGAGCATGCTGTTAAAAGAATGGCCCACTTTGCAGATCGGATCCTCTGTATTCTCGAGGGAGTGGAGAGATACTCTCACTTACAATGGAGTTATATGACAGGTAAAAGGAAGGGAGGTGGTGATTCTGGAAAGTTCTGGGCTTCAGCTTGGTGCTGCTGGGACCAGAACAGGCAAACAATTACTGGTAGTGGCACATGAGTGAATCTAACCCAAGTGTGCGTCCATGGGGGTATGACCAAGACAAGCACCTATCAAGCATCATAAATTCATCATTCCTTGGTGTGACTCAGGTCTTCAAATCAAATATAAGAAATTCTCATATTCCCACGAATCATAGATGAAGCTATGCCTGCCGTGCTCACGCAGGGTGAAATGAAGCCGACTGAAGATGAATCGAATCAGTCGGTAAAATGTGGTCTCTCACAGGATTTCAGGTTTTACGAGAGTGCCTTGCATTCTTATCATGGCTGAGCGTGAGATCACTCAGTCGATACAGGCAGGTTTTTGGTGTTCATTTGTACATATATAGGGACTCGGACTTCACTTTGTTTGCTGAAGCATTCCGGAGTCACTGCTATAATAACGAAACTACACAAATCTTTTTTACTACAGCCTCCTGTAGATGACCAGGATATACTGGGCTTCTTTCTTGGAGTGAATTACATGCAGTCTGAGACCAGCAGGACTGGAATCGGATACCGCCCCCCCAAAAAACTATTCTGATGTTTAATAAGCATATTCCAATTTTTCTTTTTCTCACTTTTTTTTAAACTTTAGCTGAACCCTTAGACAATAACTCATTGTCTTGTTTTTTTCTCCCTCCCTTCTTCTGCGACGGTTCCCAGAACACAGGGTTACCCTAATGAGGAGCCTCTGTACGCACAGAAGGCCACTAAAAACATGATTGTTTGATGATTTAAACGTCTTGCCTGCCCAGATATTTAGACCTGAAGTCTCTCTGGTGTTAAAAAGGAGCTGAACTGCGGAGCTGAAAAGAAAGTGCGGGGTGCGCGTGCGTGTGTATGTGTGTGCGTGTGTGAGTCTGGGAGCGGATGGCATTAATGTGCTCATACACACCTCGTTTAAGACCATCTGGCAGCAATAACTGCATCATCGAGCAGTCATCTCCCATGATCCTCTGCTGCCCTTGGGGCGAAGGGGGAGCTTGGGGGAATTATGGGATGAGGGACCCGTGGGGCCCACGCGTCCGTGGCAACGGGTTCAGCAGAGGGCTGCCATCCTGTGCGCCACTGCAGACGGGACGTGGCACGTGTCAGATTATGGGGGCAGCGGGCTCAGACGAGGGCGCACATCGCTTACTTCTGCAGACAGTTGTTCTACCCAGGCTGGTTAGCGGAGACCGCAAACCCCCCCCCCCCCATGGATCGCCTTAGCAGCCAGGAGTCGTGCGGCTTGCTCCATGCATGTCTTGAGACCTAATTAGAAAGACAAAATCGGGCCTGGCTAGTTATAAAGCTTCCTAGGTGAACATTCTTGGCAACCACAGGGGGATATTATATGCGCAGAGCTGGTTATGAGGTAGAGAGCCGGCGCTGTGGCATCATCCTGTCACTCGCTGCAGCTGCTACCTCCAGCTTGTGTTTCTCCTTTCCTGTCGGCCGCCTGCGATTTTGTGTTTTGTGTTTCAGACACTGTGTTTGCGTCCGTAGTTTGCATAGTAGCATTTCATAGATACATGTTTTTTTCTTTTTTATTCTCAACAATGTTCCCTCTCAGCGAGCAGACAATGGAGTCTCAAACTCACAGTTGACGCCGAAGCAGAATTTCCTTCGTTATTAATTAACTTTTCGGTTTCTTCCTAGACGCGCATTTCCTCCCGCTTTGACGACCGTCTCTCCTTGGCTCCTGTATTTGGATCCCACACGTGTGCTTTCCCCTCCGCCGTCTGACTCTGCCGTGATGATGCTAGTCACACAAAGCCCCTTTTCAGTCAGACCGTTACCCGAGTGCTTGAGGGGATTTGCGAAAACGCTGCCAGAGCTGAAACCCAACCCCAGGTGTTTTTCTTTAACAATTTTATTCTTAGATATAATTATTTTAGTCTTATCTTAAACCAACACATGCATGGCTGATGGCATTCACATGTGCCATGTGCACACTTCTGAAGTGATTCCCATGTGAAGCACATCTAGAGCTGTTGAACTTGATGGTTTCTACTTCATGTGGAGTCGTTTACAATAGCTAATTATAAAACGATCATTTGGAAAGGTGGAATGGTTTAAGGAACCCAAAAAGATATCATTTGAATATTGTAGGCACCCCTTTTGATTGAAATTACGCACCCACTTCTGCAGGCAGTGGTGGATAGTTCAGGTCCAGAAAGGAAAAATCCAGACCAGGATTTTGTTTCAACTAACCGGTTGAATATAAAGAGTCACAGTCCCAGAGCACTCACCTGGTTGGTTGAAACAAAATATTGTCTGTCCTGCTTCCAGCAGGTTGAGTATGGTTTCTTGGACGGAGAAGTAGACAGATCGTGTCACTATAGCCTGAGGCTCTTACCCAAGACTCAGTCACATGACGACAAAACGTAATCTAAAGATCTACTGCTAGATCCACTTTTAGCATGGCACCCCAATACCCTCAGTGCCAACCCCCCCCCCACAAAACCCACGCTGCAGATTGACAACCAGCAGAGATTTAGTGCCTTTGCGCTTTCTCCAGCAACACATTTGGACAGCACCCGTGAGCCGTTGTATCCATTATAGACACATGGTCGTTTTTTGAGATAGATCAGAATTCAGTACACAGTTCTGTTGGGAATTTAGTTCCTTGCTGAAACAGTTGTAAGTTGCAACACTGCGGTTTGTGATCTGCTTCTAATATATTGAATACATAAAATAGGAATTTGATTTATTGGCTGCTCTGAGTGCCACAATTCTGGATTTTATTTTTTCAGAAATTTTCGAGTCCAAAAGCTAATGTTTTACATTGAGGAAATGATAAGCATGGTCTCTGTGCATTATAAATAATGGGAGATTCACAGGGCTGTCAAATTACAGGTCATTAACCACAGGAAGCTGCACACTGCGTCTGTTTGCGGTGCGTCATTATGCCGTGTGAGCTTTCAGTCAAGCAGCACGCAACTGCCTCTGACAGGCACCAAGGGGGCAAAAAAGCCGGACAGACACTGAGGCTGAGGCAGGGCCTGGCTCAAGCCGTGCTGCCTGCGGGAAGAAGAGAGGGAGGAACGTCCATCAAATAAATCGCCCGCGTGCTGTTCTCACCGGTCCATTCGACACAGTCAGCAACCTCGGGTGTCTGGGTCTCATTATGGGATGGCAGGAAAATGCTTTGTGCTGATCCCTGTGTTGTCTGTGCTCCTTATGCAAAGGAACGGCAGGTGGCGTGGCAGTGAAGGCTGTGGATTTAGTAACCTAAAGGTTTCTGGTGTAAATTGCACGGGGGACCCCTGCTGTACCGCGGGAAAGGGACCCACTCCAACTGGTTATGGATAGATGAATCTGCTAAGCAGCTAAACATAATGTGTGCGTGTTGGTCTCTTTGACTCTCACAAGCTTGCCCAGAGTAGCTGGACAGCGGAAGGTAACACATATTTCTCAAAAATGCACAGTGTTTAAAAATTCTTTGTATCGCGCCGCTTTAGAGTAATGAGTTTTCGCGAAGGGAGCCAGGTTTCCTTGCCGCTCCACTGCGTGAAAGAGATTAATCATGAGGTTGGGCCGCCGTTCATGCCACGGCTCTTCGCAATAAATACTCGGCGGTGGGCAGACATGACCATCTGCTGACGGGGAGGGGGACGACCGCGTGCAGCCGCCGAGGGCCCAAGCGGGTGCTTAAGGGTTTCCGCTCGGTCTCTGTCAGAGGCCCCGCTCAACAGAAAAGGCTGATATGTTTATTGACAGGGTGGGGGGCATTTTTACTGATGTCATTAATATCCCCCTCAGGGTAGGTATAGACGAGGTCAGGTCACAGCCCTGTAACTCCAGGGGTTCTCAAAGTCATTTAGGGCAATGTTTCTCATTACAGGCCTCGGGACACCCAGGCAGTCCACATTTTTGCTCCCTCCCAGCTCCCGGCCAATCAGAAACCCTGAATACCAAGTGCAGGTGCGGTGTGAGCTGGGAGGATGCAGAAACGTGGACCGTCTGGGGGCGTTTCCCATGATCACTAACGTGAACTAAGACATGTAATATTGACAGATTACGACATATAGGTGTCACAATAAACACATTCCACATAAAACTCAACAGGTCTCTAACTACCAATAAGTATCACCCTTAATTACAGCCCATAATACCACTCCCAGTGTCATTATCTAACCACAACGATAACCGGTCGTCTATAAACATGGGAGATTTAGTATTTGTACTGAAAAGCTGTATTGTGCACTATCTAGAAATCAAGAACAGGAGGTCATGAGAGGAGCATGTTACAGAGCTGAGTAATATGGCCAGCATGCGGGGGGGGGGGGGATGACCCCCTCCAATCCGAAAGACAAAGTCACCATCGACCTTTGGACCTTTGGTACCGCTGTCAAACTACTGCATCGCTTTAATATTTGATTTCCTCTCAGGTATTTCTGGCTCTGCTCTTTTATGCACGATAAAAATAAATTCTTTTGAATTACATAAAATTTAAACTCAAGGTCATCCTTACGCGTAGCGTTCAGACGCCGGCTGCAGATAAAGTTACACGAATGGGGTGCAGGCCGTTCGGCACATTTCATAGAGTACCAATGTCACCGGAGCAGTGGGCGTGAGGCGCCCAGTGTAATCGATAGTTAAAAACAGGAGGTTGCATTTCAAAACACCTATAAAAAATTATATCAATTAAAAAAAATGAAAAATGTAAACAGCATTGTGCCCTTATTTCTGTGTTTTCTCTACTTCTGCTTCAGACTCCTTTCATTCTTTTTGTCTTCATCATTATTCGTCACGTAGCGCCTGGTTTTTCTTTCTTTTTTTTTGTCGTTTCACAGACGCGCGTGAGGTACTTCTCTGATCTTGTGTTTGGTGTGGTTAGAACAGCGACATGTATGGAAGGTACAAGTTTCCACGTCGAAGGTCGAGACCCTGCTCTTCAGTCTGAGAGCCCGCACCAAGTCTAAGCTTATTCTCCAGCCCCAAAGTGAGCAGATTTCAGGAAAAAAAGCTCGCATTAAATCTGATCAGAGGGCTAGAGGGGCAGTACACTGGAGCACATTTACCTACACACACACCAGTGTCTCTTTAGCTGAGCTTCGGGAGGTCTTCGGAAGCTTCTAGACCTCCCGCATGTAACTAATAAACTCGACCATTAAAAAAGCCACAGACCATTTCAGTTTGCGTCAGCTGTTTACGGCACCCTGCTCCCACCCCATTTCCAGCCCTATTTCTCAGTTTATGATGCTCTAATGGGGATCTACAGCCTTGCCCTGATAGCCAGGTGTGACTAAGGCGGAGAGGATACGGTGCTCGCACAAGCATTTCCGTGCTGTAGTGACCAAGACCACCAGGCTCAGCAGAGTTTGCATATTCCCTTTACGGGGATGGAGGGCAGTAAAGTAGGGATGGCACAGCAGAAGAGGTCGAACAAATATGAACCTGATGTTGGTGGGTGGGGGGCAGTCACGGCGCATGCAAAGGCGTCATTGATCTGGCTTTGTGGTCTGTTAATTCTGGTCCAGGTTTATGGGTAAACAAAACAAAATCTCAGAAATGAGTGACAGGTACAACACTGAGACTATGGCGTACAACTTTCTCCGCCTCCCACAATGGAGTTTGACCTCATCCGCAACCCCACTCATACCTGCTTATTTTGCCAGTAGAATGTTTATATTCTCAAAGACTGGGATTAATTCACAAACAGGTCCATCACATTACAGACGAACGGCTAACCTTCACATGTTTCCTTTCACACGCATTCCACAGCGGTCACGTCAACGACACTGAGATCCCACAATGAGGCGCCACTTTGACACACGTTCCTAGGATCCCACTCCAGGAATATGTCGCCTTGCTCTCCTGCCTAAATGACAACAGAAAGCAAAACAAGCAGAATCTTGGACTGCACCATGCTGTATCTGCAGCTGAAGTCTGCTACACGTGGGCAGGGGAGTTGTGCTGAGCGAGTGGTTTCCGGTATAAAATAGCCCCCCATCCATGAATCAGAATCAGAGATTAATGGCGCAGGTCCTTGGACATCCGTCCCCCCCCCATAAAGACTTGCTTCATTCTGGCAGAGGCTCCGTGATGGACTCCCTGCCCCAGTTTGACAAATAATTCAAAAGATCCCAGAACATGCCCAGGTGTCCCTGCTGAGCCCGTCTTTAGGCATTAATAAAAAAATCTGCCAGTTTCGAGTTGATGGAGGATGTTTTCTGTCATGACGGTACCACAGCAAATGATGTCTGTACTCCTAGGAAACTCTGGACAACCTCGAGACTATGGGGCTGGTGCGTTGACCTCAATGCCAATCGGAGCCCCCACCAGGGCTTGTGTGCCAAAATGAAATGTTTAAGCATACACCTGAATCCGACTCGGGGAGTCCATTTGGCATTTGCCGGTGGTTCCGATGTCGTCCTCACCTTTCCCAGACTGCCCCACAAATGTTGACCTGTGTTATGGCAGGCCAAGGATTTGATGCATAACAGTCAATGCCGGTCAGGCTGCCTGATCCTTCACAGTTCATAACAGTCAATGCCGGTCAGGCTGCCTGATCCTTCACAGTTCCAGATTTCCTCTGCAGTTCTTTGGTTGGCCATAAGCGGAAAAATCCACCGAGCTGACATGATTAATGAATGACGTCGTGTGCAAAGTCAGACGCTAAATGGGATGGACTCAGTGGATGGTAGAGTCTCATATTCATCTCTGAAATGACTGAGACAATCCCAAATGAGACTCGAAATCACTTTGGCTATGACTCACGCAGGCAACAGCAAACATGTCAAATCAATTGTTTCATTTTCCCCTCCTTTGCATCCTATTGCTTCCTGGATTTATTTACATACATTTTAAAGTATCTGTTTATTGTCACATATATGGGAACAGAAAACCAAAACATCTACCATTTTTAAAAAGAGGGACTGGAAAGGACTTCAACAAAAATAAAAACTGAAACAGGTAGAGAATGGTCTAAACTTCCGGGAAAGTATATTCCCTCTTTCTGGTTCCAGGCTGCAGCTGGTTAGTTATTTGTTCTGTAATGGAAAACCAACATTGAATCAACAAAAAAATGCATAGAATGAAAACCTCAGACTTCAGATGTTCAGAGCTCAATATTGCTCTTTATTGTAGTGGTACAGTACCAGTCCAAAGTCTGCAGACACCTGCTCTTAACGTATTTGTTTTATACAGACACTCCTCTACTTACGTAAGAGGTACGTTCCGAAGGGCCGTTCGTAACTTGAAATGTTCGTAAGTAGCTATTCAACATCATTTTAAGAGTAAACGCAAGTTCAAAGAACTGGGATGCTGGGAGTATGCATGTTACACTGCTGCGCGGCGGGAGTAGCAGCCGAAAGTCGTACTAGATGGAATTGGCGCTCAGAAAAATAAAATTGATGGCGCAGACAGGAAACGGGAGCACAATGAACACAATTTGGACTTACAGTCCTCTTTGTTCATATGTCTGAAAGTTCGTAAGTTGAAAGTCCATAAGTGGAGGAGCGTCTGTATATGTTATTCGCCTTATAGCAAAATTTTCTCAAGTTTTCAACTCTTCAACTCTTCAACCTTCTTTTGCTTCAATGACAGCATTGCAGACTTTTGGCATTCTTTCAATCGGCTTCCAGATGTAGCCACCTGGAATGCTTCTCCAGCGATCCTGTTGGAGTATCCACAAGTTCTTGGCTCAAGTTGGCTACCTTGCACTTTGATAAAACTCATTCCAAACCAGCTCTATAGGGTTCAGGTCAGGGATTGTGGGATCTAGCTCATCTGTCACAGCCCTCCATCTCTTTCCTTCTTCATAAATAGTCACGTGACCTTGCAGTGAGCCTGGTGTCCTTATCTTCTTGAAAATGATTTTCAGTAGGTGTGTTCAGATGTGTCACTAGTACTGAACATGTTTTTTTGTAAATGAAAATTCATTAATGCTAGTCACACTTTTCCAGCGGTTGTGAGAATATTGACATAAACAGATTTATCTCTCAAAGCAGCCTGGTGATGTATGTGCGCTCCTGTATGCATGGCCAATGATTGCAGGTCTTTCTAAAACATAGATGCATACATGTGTGTAGAAATGAACACCTTCACAATAATACCATCAAAATCCTACAGACATGGGTGGTAATGGCAAAGAAAAATGGTAACATAACCTCAATAATGGTTTTGACAGCCAATAGACTTTTGCATTTTTTGGTCAGTAAAATTAGAAGTAAATAAGTAAAACTCAAAGTTCATTTCCAAAAGCAATATTGATACCTGATAAACCATCCCGGTTTACAGACTAGGGTGAACACAAAGTGCACATATGCCTAAACTTTTCAGAATGCAGCTGTATTTTAAAATACCCAATAAATGAATAATACATAATTTAAATGATTTTTTAAAGGAGACAGTCATATTTGAAAGCAAAAGGATAACTGCATTGTTTTACATCAAGACAAAAAGAGCTGTGTTCTGCAGAGGCAGAAAATCAGAAAATCGCTTCCAGTTTTGAGAAAGACCTTAAAGCAGTTTTGGAAATTCACATCCAAGTGACCTTTGGGCTGTGGAATTCCATTCATTTTAAGGGCTTTTAACCAAGTTCCTTAGAATTCATGGATGTTGCTTCAAACACAGACCACATGTTTTCAAGGGAGGTGGAAAAGGGCCGCGACCGGGCGCCCGAGCTTTGGGAGAGAGAGCTGTGGTGGAAGAGAAGCCAGCTATTATGTTGTTGACTTTCAACAGCACAGGTCCCTTTGTTGCACTTTGAGAAACTATGGGCCACCTATAGGAATCGGCATCAGAGGGCGTTTCCTGGATCTGGGCCACAGTCACTCACATGTGTTTCTGAGTGTCGATCGCCGGGGCTGTGCGTCGGCTCCCACTTCAGCTGAGCGTGAAGAGCCGTCCCGCCCGTGCCGTTCGGCTCGGGGACCTCCCGGGTGATCTGTCCCAGGGAGCCATCTCGCCTAACGCCGGCTTTTTGTCAGTGAGCAGGCTGGCTTTGCAAACTGCGGTGTTCTTTTTGTGCTGCGTTGTGTGCTTTTAAAAATTGTGTTAATTTTACTGCACTGGCACTATTTATGCAAAGGGTTTTCCAGAATTTTAGACAGTTTGAGCTGCTTTTACAAAGAAAATATCCTGAGGAGCTACAGATGGGGTTCGATTATTTGGAAGAATGGTCCTCTTGGGTTGTTTCATGTGGCTTGATCAGACTAACCCAGGCCCCTGGGACCAAGATAGCGGGACATTTCGAG
>JAODKE010000146.1:7016350-7028228 GCA_026779605.1 Mormyrus hasselquistii
ACGAGTGTAATTGTTATGACCTGCCTGTATGATCCTCTTGTGTGCCACGCCCCCTTATTAACCACGTGTGTAACCCCAATTGTCACCAGCTTTTTTCTGTCAGTTTGATTCGCCCGATGTATTTAAGTCCACATCAGAGTCTGTAACCCCAGGTCTGTCATTGACGTTTTCATGTTACATGTTCCTGTGTCCTGCATTTGGAGTGATTTCAAATAAACCCTTCGATCTTGATTCTTCATCTTCCTGTTCCTGCTCCCGTGTCCAGCAATCATAACAGTAATGGTGACTAAAGGGTGTTATTTCATGTCTAGAGGGCTCTAATAATATTAAAAACTGTATTTAGAAGGTTGTAAACAGGTTTTGTTTGCTTCAACTATGAAAATATTCGATTTATAAATAAGAAGAATCCTACTTTGCGGAAATTCACTTATCGCGGAAGAGTCTGGAACTGATTAACCGCGAACACACAGAGTCTAAGGCAGAAGTCAGGGAAATAAAAAGGGGCTTTATTTGAAAGTGCACAAGAGCAGGGCAAAACAAAGCAGACCACAATGGGTCAAACAGCCAAGCAAAGGCAGGATAAACACTGGAGTACACATAGGGAATAACTTCAATGACAGGCTAGTGGGTGCTCTTATGCAGCACTGATGAGGGAGCAAACAAGAGGCAGCTGGAGTGATCCACACAAGGGCTGAAACGAGAAGTAAGACAAAGCAAGCAACAGGTGTGGACCGCTAGAGCCACACTAGGGAGAGAAGGGCAGGAGAGCATGTGTAGTTCTGGGTCAAATTCGGACCCACAAGCAGAGTTGATTTGCTAGGGTGGTGTGTACAATCTAGAATCATTTGCTGAGATGTTTATATCCATTTTATAGTTCAGGATAAAACCATGTACCAAAAAAGACCCGTACAGTATCTGCCCCATACAATTCTAACATACACCAGTGGCCAGAATTGTGGAAACTTATATTGTGGAAATTTATAAAGATTGCAGAACTTTATTCAAGTAACTCCAGTTACTTATTTTAGCCACTTGTGTATGTAGCCTTTTTGTTACCTGATCCTGACTCCATACAATTGGGAAGAGCACTCTTAACGTGGGAGGAGTGCTAGAGGTATATCCAACAGCATTTATTCCTGTATTGTGGTAGAACTGGACCCAGTTTAACTCACTAGGTCAGTGGTGTCAATCTCCATTCTCGGAGGTCCGGAGCCCTGTGTAGCTTAGTTCTTTCCCTTTTCCACCATAAATGATTCACTTCAAATGCTGTGTGGTAATTAGCATAAGGAGGTGAAAGGGATTGAATTAGGTGTGTTAAATGAGGGGAAATTGGACTGGAGTTTGACACCCCTACACTAGATACTCCAGAGGTTCAGTGAAAACATTCTCTAAGCCAAGGCAAATTCCAAGAAGTGCAAATTCCATAAGACAACAATCACCTTGCTAGGCGATGTTCTAAGGAGCAGCTACTGCATGAAAGTAGCTTGAGCTAAGAATGGTCAAGGTTCAACAATGTTTCCTGGGCTTCGTTAATTTCTACTGAAGGTTTATCTGAAATTCTAGTGCAGTTGTTGCACCAGTAAATTCCCTTACTTGCAAAGCAAAAGGATCAAATGGAATGACTGAACATGCACTGCGTGTTCAGTCATTGATAATTCATCATTCATCTGATAATTCATCATTGAGGTACATGCTACCGGAATCCCCTTGTTTCACAGACAGTGGGTCAGGGTTTTCATTCTTTAAATTCCATCTTCCTTCCAAAAAGTTCAGTCTCAGGTATACTGGCCTTTCTAAAATCATCTGAACTTCCCCCTTGTTGTTGTGTTGTTGTGCACCTACATATTCTGTCTGTTCCCCACTGGACTGTAGGCGCTGTGGGGGGCAATTACAGTACCTGGTGGATTGAGAAGTCTGTGGTCCTGAGGAGCAGTTACAGTACCTGGTGGACTGGGAGGTCTGTGGTCCTGAGCAGCAGTTACAGTACCTGGTGGATTGGGAGGTCTGTGGTCCTGAGCAGCAGTTACAGTACCTGGTGGATTGGGAAGTCTGTGGTCCTGAGGAGCAGTTACAGTACCTGGTGGACTGGAAAGTCTGTGGTCCTGAGCAGCAGTTACAGTACCTGGTGGACTGGGAGGTCTGTGGTCCTGAGCAACAGTTGTAGTCATTGGCCTTAATGTATGGAATACTTTGCTTATTGTCAATTTCCCTCATTCTCATTCAGAATTTTTCTCTCCTCTCCCTCGTGGTTGCCCGACTGGTCACTCACAATTAGCTTAGGCACGTTCTGCATCACCAGTTTTAGGGCACCTGCAGTTAATGAATTCATTTCCTAGGGGGGTAAGGTTAGAACCTTGTTTTTATTCACTTCTTTACAAGGTACTGCTTGTTCTCACTATACTGGCTACCCATTTTTTGTGTATGACTTTGGGCTCTTTGTTTTCTCATTTTCAGTCTCTTGTCTCGAGTTTGATAACCTTCTCTGTATTGCACTGACCGGGCCCACGGACTACTCTGTGTGCTTCAAATACAGATTTGATGATTACGACTTGGATTTGAGCCCTGTTCTGTGACGTACTGCCTGGATTTTGTACCACAGTTTTGTATTTCAATTTTGGCAGTAATAGTTTTTTTGCTTCCTCATTTGGATCCTCTTAGCAAGGTCTGAGCTTCTGGGCCTCCGTGCACCATGAGCTTTTGTGAAATAAACACTGTAAGTAAAGAACCTGTAAATTTATATTAAATTGTAGACAGGAATTTTCCTAAAAGCCTCTTGGTATCTCCCATTTCCTGTATTGAAGTTAACAGTCTTTCCTTTACACCTTACATTTATGGAAAGTCAATCCTACCTCTGTGAAAGCTTTATGGGCCTTGTAAAATGTTGCTGTATAAAACCTTATAGTCAAACCACAAAATATCCAATTATGGCATAAACTTGAATGTAATCGTTGGTATTGACCTGTTTTACTGGTATGTTTTTGTGACCCCAGATCAGAGAGCAGCACTAGCCAGGCTGGACTGACCAAGACCTTATGATCAGAGTGGTGTGAGTCTGCAGGCCTGTGTGAAAGATCAGAGGCCAGTCGTAGTCTGGTTCTGATTGAACTTCTTGGCTGTCTCATACAATCACGTCGTCTCATTGTCAGGCAGTGGCGTCTTTAATTATCCTTATGTGACCTCAAATGCTGAGAAACTGAGGAAAATTATTCAGAATTTCACATGCTTTCCAATGTATGTCTAAAGAGAATGATTAAAGCATTAGGAAGACTATGGTGAAATCCATAACAACCTGGGGGGGAGGGGGGGTAGCTTAAGGAAAAGCAGATGGGAAGCAAAGTGTTAAAATCCATGTATAGAGAAAATAAAATCCTCCAAAAGTTAAGTGTGATTAAAGTCAAGGGGTAAGACACTTGTAGATTTCTGCCTTGGTGACCGCAACAGTCAAGTAAACTGTGTGACCTTTACAAATCCACCAAGTAGGTCTCAATATTTTTGCATAGTAACCACGGTTTCTTTTACTTCTATATCATCTCCAAACTGCTGTGTTTGCATCATGATTTTTATGATGTCATCTCCTGACCTGCTCTGCAGAAGTAGGCGTTCATCTTTTGACCTCACTACATTAAGCTAGACAAGCTTATTTTATTCTACCTCAGGAATACCAATAACAATGGTCTTCAAAGCTTCTATGACTTTCTGCATATGACTTCCATGCATTCTGAGGCAGCTTAAAATTCATTATGTATTTTATGCTTAGGTTGTCAAAAATTGTACCATTTACCTTGAACACAGGAACTCCTTGTAAAGTCATGGTTTCTTATGAAGTGGATGGATGCAAACAGGGTCAACTGTATTAAAAAGCTGGAACTAAATTCACCTCTCAGGCCATTGTACCAATTACATCATAATTTTCCTTCACTATAAAAATAATATTTCAAAAATCCAAAAAGAAGACTTTAAGTCAGAATTTTGAAGGGCATTGGCCTCCCCAGAACTTGAGTAACCCTCCACACCTGGGAAAAAACCTTGAAGTCTCATAACTCGAAGTTCTTTCACTTTTACCATTCAGTGTGAGCCTCAACAACAACTTAATTTTGTTGATGAATTTTGTCAGATCCCTACCGGGCCTCTGCACACCTGGCACAGAGCCAGTGGGGCTGTCAGGCCATCCTTACCACCTTTCCTGGACTCCCAGTCATTACGAGACACTGCTGCGGGTCAGGAAGGCTGCAAGCAATGATTATAAGGGTCTTGGCTTGAACGGCTGCAGCTCTGTCGTCGCTGACTACAGTTTTACTTAGAGAGGAATCGGAAGAAGAGTTAGTGAGCTCACTGGCGGCATCCAAGTTCTAATTCAAAAAAACGACAGGAGAAATTCATTCATTAGGACAGCTTTCCAATCCCATAATGGGCGAGGAGGATTCAGGCTTTACGTCACAGGGTTTCTTAATTAGGGAGACATTGTTACGTGTGTGTTCCTTTGGAAGACGAACATCCATTGAGGAAATTGTTCATTTCAAAAAACCTTGAGGCCTTGTGATGACACATACTTACTCTCTCACTGATGCACCCACGCACGCACATGCACAAAGTCATTTTATTTAGCAGCGTGTTAACACCCTTGAGATATCTACGTAAATCTATTATTCTTCAGAAGACCAAAAGACATTATAGAACTTTCTGAGGGGCAATTAGAAATTAGGGCACATTTTCCTAATATAAATCAATTGCAGTGATAAAATCTGCTCCAAGATCTGAGAGGTAATGTCAAGGCTTGCATGAAAAAGTGTGAAAAACGTTTAATTGCAGTGTGGCGGTGCGTCACTGCACTGCAGCTTCACTGCAGCTTACCTTCACCTTCAGAAGTGTTGGGGGGGGGGGTACTTTGCTTAAGAATGAGGTAAAATGGCTCTTGAGTTCAGGCATTTTCAGTTAGAAGACCTGCAAGAGAGGGGGCAGGAGTCTTATTTCCCACAATACACTTAGGGGTTAACAACAGTTGTTTTTTTTACCCAGATCAGCCTGTGGTTTGCTGCATGGCTTGTGTTAGTTGTCATTATGTCATTAAACACCTGTGATAATATCAATTATGGGACTTTAGCTAGATAACGGCGGCTCTGGGTTCACCGCATAAGTACATTTTCTGAGTTGGAGATTCAAACCTTGCCCCTGATCTGTGTTTTTGGGGTTTGCTTGTCCTCATTAGCTTGTTGGTTAGTGGGGGTTTCCTCCTGCAGCCAGATTAATTGAATTTCCATCCTGCACACCCTCTGGTATGGACGTCAGACTGGTTCCCACCCTGTGTTGGCTAGGTAGTAGTGGGAAATGTATTTAAAGCATTTTGAATAGTTACAGTTATCGATAATCAATCAAGACCATGCACACAAGAGCAATTGGAAGGCGGCCTCATATCGTTTTGAAGAGGAGAATATATGCTGAGATTGTCAAGGGGGCCCTTAGCCGGCACAGTCACAATGCTGAGCATTCAAGCTCCTCAAGCTTGACCCTCGAGCTTCAGAAGACGAAAAACTCCTTGGTTTGTGTCTGGAGCTTGTTAATGGTCGTGCTGGAGTGGAAAACGCACATTCACATGAGTACAAATGAATCAGTCAAACATGTAATAAAAGCGCTAAGATGGGGAGCAGGCTATAGAATGGACAGACCTACATCTCGTTGACTTTACTGCCGCTAACAGAAGGGCGTTTTAGTGCTCTGTCAGTACTCACATTCGCGGCGTGTTTTAGCTCGAACGGCCTGACACGACAATTGCACTCGGTCAGACAGCGATGATGTCTTAAAGATGCCGATGCTTCACCGTGCCGAGATCCGTTTTGCACTCCTCGTGGAAGCAGGAGGTCAGGCCGGTGGCACAGTACAAAGGGCGCGTGGAGAAAGTTGGCCTCCGTGGGCGAAATCTGAAAAAGAAACCCTGAAAAACAAGTCAGGTGCCCGTTGCATCAAAGCCAAAGCTGGTCACCCCCAGTCTAACATGGTGGTAGAATCTTCCATCTGCACTGGCTGTGTCTCCGGCCTCCGCGTATGGCCTGATATGTCCTTAAGAAAATGTCAACTATAACAGTGGGGTTCGTTCTGAATTCCCAGGCCCTAATTCCAGGAGGCTCATTTGTGACGGAACCACAGTGTGATGCTGTGATTAACGTCCCAGAACATCATGCTGACATCCCCATGCCATGGGGGATTTGAGATGGACGGATGAATGGATGGATGGATGAATGGATGGATGGTAATAGTAAGTTGTTTCAACAGGCTTTGAGTTAGAGCTGGAATTCTCAAATAAAGCCTTTAAAGTAGGTAATGTATAGATATTTTTTTAAGAAACTGATTAAAAATACGATGCATGTTCGGTGCAAGTGCAGGTCAGGGATGGAGAGGAATTCTGAAATGATCTCATGCCCTCCGCTTCTCAGGTAAGTTAAATTCAATTAATATATATATATAGCACCTTTTACAACAGAATCAGCGCAAGGTTACATGGGTGTGTTGTGATGCATTATAACATCATGTCAGTTGCAGGCTGATTGAAGAATCACTGTTTAGTCACACCAGGCTGAAGCAGATGCTGGGATAGAATTTTTTGGTGGTTCTAATTCCTGAACCGGAACACAGAATCAAAAAGAAAAGTCTGTCAGATTTTTCTCTTTGCTGGAACGTCTGTAATGTTTTAAGTAAGCCTATAATTTTTATTTTCACTTGACATTTCCGTTATTGTAATCTCATCTTACTGCATGTTAGACTGTATATGACAAATTAAACTACGTAATATATAAAATATCGGACTACTGAGTCTCATTAAAGAGCAAGTAAATCCTAGGCACATTTGTGCAAGTCCACACTGGGCAGTAGAGAGATGCTGGAATGGTCTTTCATGCATTTTCTGCTAAACAGATGGGTATTTAGTTACATCTGAGAATTCCATTTCATCCAATTTCAATTGCGATCATACGCGACCTTTCTGATGCGCGGAGCCCCATGGCAAATCGCACAGGCCCCTGCCGCAGATACACTCGAGCAGAGCCCCAGTACACTCCCACGGGGAACTGAAAAGGACCTCTCACTCTAACATCGCTCTATTTGCATTCAGGCGTTGAGTTCAAGAGGTTTCAATTTTTCAAGTGCAAACCTTTCCCATGAGAAAGTGAAACTTTATCCAAACATTAAGATTCAATTTGAGTGGCCTTTTGTTATGACCCTTATTGACTTGAAGCTGATATGGAAACATTTAGCGGTGAGTAGTGTTCAGCCATTCATCATCAAATTGCTTTACACTGTATATCAGTTTTATGTCTTTTTTCCTTTGGTACATTCTATAGAAATTGATAAATAAGGACTCAATAACTTGAATAAGCTCCTTTTTCCTGTAACATGGGATTCGATTTAGTGCTTCCCATTCTAATTATGTGCAGTAGTCTTCAATAAACTTAAATTCTGCATTTTATTTGATTTTACATCCAAAAATATATTAGTAGCCTTCAAAACCAGTCAAATGTCACTGTCTGATGATGTCATTCGCATCACACTTGCCAAGATTCTGATTCCTGCATGTCCAAAATAAAATGATAGTTTTAGGCTTCCCAGGTCTCAGTATTAAACCTTGGTGGATGATTCGCAGCCAGTCCAGTCCTTTTGATAATGTCGAGCAGCATCAGTTTACACAGGTTGAGAAATATGAGCTCCTCCCTGCTTTGGGGGCACACACCTCATCTACTCTGCTCTCCCTTCCCCAGTGCCCTTGTGGAGCGGCTCTGACAGAGAAGGGCAGGTACTTGGTGACGCTAGAGGGCACCTGTCAGGACAGGATTGGCCCCGCCCCTTTCTTGAAGATGTCGCCCAGAGCGATGTCATTTCCTGTTGCCTCTTCTTTATCGTGGGGTGGCATCGTGAACAGTTTCTGTTCACAACCTTGCCGCTTTAGCCAGAACTGAAAGGTTACCATATTAAAAGTGGGTGTCCCAGTGCTCTAACACACGATTTCTCCTCTCTGCCATGTCCGCGGTTGTCCTCTAGATGCACCAGTGCGTCGGCCGGCCTCTGCGCCTTCCTTGTACCCGGTTTCAGCACCCCCCCCAGCTGAGGCGGCAGACTGTGTGTGGTTCTTGGTACTGCGGTGAGCTTTTGAATGCTACCCCTTCCTGATTCCCTAATAATCCCTCCTTTGTGTTTGTCAAATCTTTGTTGCCTTCCCTGATTGAACGTGTCATTTCTGGCCTCGGAGGCGTCAGTATAACTTAAACAACACGGTAAGTTCTTCTGCCAAAGAAAAGAGGGAGGGAGACAGGCAGGGGAACAAAACAGATGCTTTATTTGGTGTGGACATCAAGATATTTGAGGACAAAAATGCACTGGGAGTAAATCTGCGGGAGAGAGGCAGTCAGATGTGGCAGCTGCTGACCCCTTACGGTTCAGCTGACAACCTGGGTGGCTGATCAGACCATTGCACCCTCTTGTTGGGGCACGACCGGGCAATAATTCTTGGTTTGCAGTGCTGGAATGCCCACTGTGAATGTGAAATCACAGGCTGTAGAGCACAAGCACAAGACTCAACTCTGAGAGTCAAAAAATTACTTTATTCGAATTTCCTGTTATTTTCTTAAAAAGATTTTTTGAGTGCATCTGTGTCGTGGAGCCTCATTCTCATCTTCAACTTAGTAAAAAATGTTACATAATAACATATCATTTTCATTCAGCTTAGTTTATTGTGCAGCACGTAAAAATGATTAATGACATTAATCATATCTTGGCAAATCAAATTCAAATAAAAGGGAGTGTAGAGTTTGGCTCATGCCAGGCAGAGAATTAAGCAGTAAAGCGTATGGCGGGTGACTGCAAGCCGTCACCCACCCTGCAGGTGAATGCAGTCAGCCAGTGTGGGGTTTTACTGTCGCTGAACTGTTGACCTCAGGAGGAAGCCATGTTTAACCTGGATGAATCAACCCCGGGTGACAGATTTATGGTGAGTTGGGGACTGACATGAGCGGTACATTTCGTCATATTTGATCTACTTTGGGTTTATTTTTATTTCTGTTTTAAAATCTTGGTAAATGGAGTGTGTATATGTGTGTTGGGTGTCTGGGCTGACGTTGAAAGCAATGAAAACTAATTGTGGCATTCTGTATTTTTTTTTTTACCTGGGGCTTTTAAAATCCCTTTTTGCTTTTATTGGGTTTCCGAAGGGGACTTGGAAATCTTCTGGCACGGCGTCTGGAACACTCCGCCCCGGCTCAGTCACCTCCCCTGCTGACCGCCAGCCCACAATGCTCATTTTATAGTTCGATAATTTCATTTTTAGTTAAGATGACCTCATAGCTGTCGACCAATGACCTTTTATTACTAATGAGTTCTCACTAAGCATTAGCAAAATTTTATTGCGCTCGGGATGCCGTCTGTCTCATCCTCTGCATAAATAAAGAAGCAGCTCTTACAGTAATTGATCACCGCGCCAGTTAGAGGTGCTGAATGTAGATTGCAAGCTTTATATTGCAAAATGAATATATAGCCAGGCTTGCATATGAGTGTAAATGTGTTCATAGCTGAACTGGTGACACAGTACTGTCCTTCATTGTGAGCTGTGCACATCTGTCAGCGAAAGCACGTGTCCGTGGGACAGTCTCTGTGATTATGCCTCCCCTCAGTGTGATTGTTCAAGAAGATGGCAGAAGCATCATGGGACGTGTGTTCCAGAATAGATGTAGTAACTGAGGGTAATTTCTACTGAAGCTTAACTGCAACTAAAGGAGTACATATACTGAAGCTGAAGTAAAGCTGAGAGTAATGTCTAACGAAGCTGAACTGCAACTAAGGAGGTACATTTACTGAAGCTGAACTGAAGCTGCGTACAGTTTGGAGGTCAGGAGTAGATGGCATGACCCAAAAAAGGTGAGAAGTGCATGCCAAGGGTGAGTCTTAGGGAAATGCCCAGGGGAGGGGGGGCACAGGGGGGTCCCAGGACGGGTCCTCTCCACTACATTGAAACTGGCTTGTGGCTCTGGCTTTATTGAAAAATCAATGTCCATTTGAGAGGCCGGTGCGTGTGGCTGCCTGCCAGAGTGCCTGAAATCACCTAATGAAGCCTCCTGCCGTTATCCGATGCCTGATTTATCGTGTCAAAGTGACTTTGTGGCCACAGTCATTGCTCTGGGCCTGGTCCTCAGCCTATTGTTCCCTGCATACTCTGCGCCGACTCCTATACTCCATGGCGGCCTGTATACTCCATGGCGGCCTGTATACTCCGTGCCGGCCTGTATTCTCTGGCTGGTCTGCATTCGCTACGACGGCCTCCATACTCGGTGGTGGCCTTTGTACTCTGTGCTGTCCTGCATACTCCACACCAGTATCCATACTCCGTGCTGGCCTGCATCCACCACGACAGCCTCCATACTCCATGCTAACCTATATACTCCATGGTGGCCTGCATACTCCACATCGGTCTGCATATTGTACGGCAGCCTCCATACTCCATGCCGGCCTGCACACTCTACAGTGGCCTCCAAGCTCTGAACCAGCCTGCATTCTCTGTGCTGGCCTGCATACTCTATAGTGGCCTCCATACTCTGAGTCATCCTGCATACTTTGCATCATCCTCTATACTCCATGCTGGCTGCCATACTCTGCGCCGGCCTGCATACTCCACGCCAGCCTCCACAGGTCATTAATTAAGCCACGCACCCCCCATGACACAAAGCAAGGAGTGCTTGGTGGACCACATGTTAGATGCTTGTTCAAAGCCGTTTTTCATCACAGGATGTGGAGGAGAAGGGAAATGTACTCGATCGGGCCTCTCTTTCCTGTCTCGAGTCACACGTCAGGAAGGATTTTGCACTCCCTTTGGCCCAGAAAAGAGCACAGACTCTAAACTGAGACAGAATCCAGTGGTCCAAGGTGAAAAACCACAGCAACTCTAATAACACCAGTAACTGTATATGGGCCATGAGGCCCAGCAGCAATTATGAGGCAGAGAAAGCCGATCCCTCCGCTGTACACCGTGTCCTCATCTCTCGAAATGGAGGGACTTTAATGATGCCCTTGGGTGCTGTCTGCTCGCCCGCCACGGGAGCAGCTAAGGTAGAAGACACGCCGGTGATCGGCGGTGACGTTGCGCCGTGAGTGATGATGGCTTGGACGGAGGCAGAAGAGCACGGTGATGAGACGGGACTTTGGAGAGGCCCGAGCGAATGGCGGCAGCCCTGCATCTCAAAGTCAATGACAGGAAGACGGACACGTCGGTGCTACGAGCTTCATCCAGCCTGCCCGTCTGCCCCAGCGCTGACGATATGGGGTGACGGTGGGGGGGGGCGGGCGGGCAGGGATGAGTCACCGGCCGGCTGCCTCCCCCAGAACCATTTTCCCATTTCACCTAATATCATAAATGCCCCAGAATGCCCCCACTCTGCTACCTCGTGAGCCGTGTGGCATTGTATAATGCAATTTGGTTGATTAAAAGAAAACATTAAAGTATACCTTATTGAATTTGACAGCAGGCACCGAGTCCGAGTTTCGACTGCCATTTTCTTTATTGGCTTGAATAAAGGGGATCACGTCATCCCCCCACCCCAGACAAACCCAGATGAGAGGATGTCCTGTAGGACAGAGATCTGTTTAGGACCCTGCCCCTCCCTCCCCCTCGAATGTGGCCACTCTAACCTTGAGCACTTGAGGAGAACTGGAAAAAAAAACCTCTTTCGCATAATCAAACTGAAGCGATTCATTTTATTTATATCAATAAACAGAGAGATTTGTCATTAATCTAATGGGGGGGGGGGGGGGGGGCGGGTGCAGAAACTAGCCCTTGTCCCCCTTTTTTAAAGGAGGAGCACCGAGTGGTTTAGGATGGTACAAAGAAGAGGGGAGGGCCGACACTCCG
>JAODKE010000146.1:7028328-7039141 GCA_026779605.1 Mormyrus hasselquistii
AAAGCCCCCCTTCCACTCACAAACCTAAGGAGTTTCATCTTATTTATTTTACCAAGCGGAGAGATTTGTTTCTAATTCACTGGGGGGGGGGGGGGGGGGCAGCTGAAAGTACTCACCCCTGTCTCCGCCTTTTAAAGATGAGTCATCCATTGTTTTAGAATAGTCACCATAAGCAGGGAGAGCGTCCACTGCGAATACTAAACAGCGGCCACACTGCAGGGTCACTCGCTGCGTTGCCACGGCGCTCTCTTGTTGCGTCGATGTCTGGAGGGAGGACCATCCAGGTTGGCCCACCAAGAATGGGGTGGTCATGTGACCATGAAGTTGGCGTAGTTACACATTGTGGGTTTGTTGATAGGAGAGCACGGGCAGCACTGAGACTGATTTGAATATTAATAAGGTGTGTGTGTGTGTGTGTGTGTGTGTGTGTGTGTGTGCATGTGTGCGTAGGTTTGCATAGATCACATTTCGGAATGAAAATGCCCCCAAAGTGGTAAAATGTGAAACTTTTGAAAGTTTTGGGAACATGCTTTTTTTCAGGTCGCCATTTGGATGACCTCAGTTTATAAAAATCTGGGAATGCAATAAAAAAAGTAAAAATATCAAAAGTCCTATATTTTGTTTGGTTATTTGTGGTTAAGGTTACGGCTGGGTAGGAGTTAAGGATGTTGAGATGAGGGTTTTTCCCAAAGAAATTAATGAAGAGTCCCCACAAAGATATGATTACAAAGCTGTATGTGCCGAATAGCAGTTAAACTAAGATGAGCCCAGCCTGACCAGGCTGAGCTGGGGGCACTCAGAGGGTGTGTCTCTCACATAGGATGTTCACACTAACATGGTTGAATAAGGCCCTTGATTTGTGATACGATCGAAACATTTTCAAAGTCGAGTCATGCAGTTGTAATAATTATTTTCTAGGCTGTGGGATTTTAAAAAATGCAGGTTAACAAGAAGAAAACCAAACCAAACAAAAGCCTTGATGTTCCAGAGTCATAAAAAGGACAAATATAGCCTCTATGTCCAAACAAAAGAAAGACAACCAATGTTAAAAGTCTAACAATGGAGATAAAAAAGTGAATCTCTTACATCAGACGCCTGGAGATCTAGACGGCGCTAAGCACTAGGGCTCATTCACACACGGGATTTTCTTTATATGGTATAAAAGATGATTAAACCTGGTCGTCCGAAACACTAAAAGCTCCCTCTACCTGAAAACAAGTTTCATTTATATCTAAACAGTATTCAGACATAAAACAGTCTGAAGAAGTAAGAATATTCATTTTATAGCCGGTCGGTGGTGATGAGCGCCTGCAAGGCAGTAGATATCAAATTGGTTAAGCAGGTAAAACAACATCAGATGTATATATATATATATATATATATATATATGTATATATGCCTACTCACATCTACTTTCCTGTCACTTTCATCAGCTTCACATAATCAATGAGACTTAACACAATTATAATTCATTGTGCAAACTCTGGTGCATGGTGAGAAAGCCCTTCCCACTCCGTAAGCATCCATCAGTGTTCCTGTTCATGTCATAATGCTTCGCAATGTCACAAAGTTCTTATGTAGCAAAATCTGTTCGTTCTAGACGGAGTGTGCTTTCTCGAAGCTTAAATAAGCCTATAACGGACATTGCCGTGCCGCCTATTAACACAGTGTAAAAGTCTCGCATTGGGTTTTTGGTATGAAGTGGTATGTAACACAACACAAATAACCTTTCAACATCAGCACCAGTACTCAGACAATTTCTCACAGTCACATTAAAACAAAAATAAAATTATGATTATGTGTATGAAATCACTTTCTGCACTATTTGTTCGTGGACTGACTGGAATGGCCTTCAAAGTGAGATCATTTTCTCATCTTCTCCCATGAATTATTGCGACTGCAGCCATCAAGCTGTCCGCGCAGCTGGAACAGAGCAGGCATGCAGAGGCTGATTATATAACGTGTTATTTTATAAGCAGTTAGCATGGTCTCAGTTGTATCTTTCTCGACCAGGAATGAGATGGAGATGACGGCCTGAAACCACAAGCTCTGCTCTTCTGAGGGTAGACAACCAGGCTGGGTGGTTATGCAGAGCAGGCTGCAGACCTTAGCTTTCTCTAACTCAAACACCAACACAGTGCTTCTTGCATAAAGCTCACAGATGTGTCGCCATCGCCCCAGATGCACTTTATTGGTTGATGTGGCCGATTCATCAGGGTGAATCTTGTCTCTGGCCAATAGCGATCCATGATGTCATGACACAGACATGCCGTCGGCCCATTGAACTGTTTTACTATACAGAACATGTCAGTACACGACCATTTTCTGTCCTCCTGTGATTGCAACACAGACAGCTAGGGGAGTCAAGGTTAAAGGAGATGATTACACATCACATCACCATACACAGGGTAATCTGATGCCTGTGTTCCACCAGTGTTGACCTCAAAGAGCTCTTCACAGAGAATGGGAGGACAGTGACTTATAGCAGTAGGTGCCTAGCTAGTTCCTGTGAGTTCCAGTGGAGGAGAAGCTTATGGTCCCTGCTCTCAGGTAGGAGAGATGCTTTAGCTCTTTTCTGAAAGTCCAGAGGTGGATATTTCAGGTCCAGAAATGAAAAATCCAGACCAAGATTTTGTTTCAACCAACCAATTGAACAGAAAGAATCACAGTCACACTCAACTTATTGGTTGAAACAAAATCTTGGTCTGGATTTGTACTTTCCGAACCGAGACCCTCCACCTCTGAGAATGTCCCACACAGTCCTGAAGGTACACTAGTATCACAGAAGATTCAGATTGTGTGAACAATGTGAGATGCTTTGGATGATGCTGAATAGGAGCGAGGGCGGTGTGCTGACTGTTACCTTATATGCCGCTTTGGTTCAGGACACAGCAGAATCATGGTGCTAAAATCTCAGGGAGGAACAGAGTAATATCTGTCCATGTCTGGCACCTTTATCTGAAGACAGCGCTGTTGTTGACAGTGATTTTGAGCCAGGAGTGTTTGTTCAAGACCCCTGTCAGAGGTCCAGCAAACTTTCCCCCACTGAGTTCGAAGTCCTTCACTTGCTGTCCTGATAATAGGATAACAGTGTTACAAGAGCCCTTTGTCAATCATGGCAATGAGTAAGTTGTTTAAACGGCCTCTGATCTTATTCCCTTCCACTTGTTAAATGCCCTGATGCTTAATGGCAGGTATAATGCTTCGAAAAGGCCAGGGTGTAATTCCACTTATGACACACTCCTGAGGATCCCAGACTGGATCAATACTTTGACTGGAACTGGGCCTTTGCTTGTAATGCAACTTTAATGCAGTCGTCTTTCAAGGGGGGTGTGGCTGCTCACTGGGGGAGTTAAAGCTTCACACCTGTGGGGCTGGGGGCCAGACTGTGCCCCTCTCTCTGAGCACGTGGAGAAGCAGTGTGTGTGTGTTTGGGGGTGTATTCTGTGGGCCTGTGAGTGTCGTGGGGAGCAGGAACTGTGGGTGGGCTTCTTCTGAGTTCACTAGTCAAGGTGAAATGGTGACTGTACATTGCAGTGAATTGACTCTGGATCGTCTCAGCTGTGTTTGGGTTGAGGACAAATTTGAAGAGGATTAGTTAGATTTTCTTAAAATCAAGTGGTCAGACTCAACAAACTCATTTAGATAGAGTATTAAGTACAATCGAGGTAATGTGCGCTTAGTCCATTTCATTCATTCATTTTCCAACCCACTTTATCCTATTTGGTCATGGGGGGGGCTGGAGCCTATCCCGGAAGCAATGGGCACAAGGCAGGGAGCAACCCTGGACAGGGGGCCAGGCCATCGCAGGGCACACTCACACACTGTCACCATTCACTCACACATGCTCACCTACGGGCAATTTAACAACTCCAATTAGCCTCAGCATGTCTTTGGACTGTGGGGGGAAACCGGAGTACCCGGAGGAAACCCCACGACGACACAGGGAGAACATGCAAACTCCACACACATGTGACCCAGGCGAAGACTCAAACCCAGGTTTCAGAGGTGTGAGGTAACAGCGCTAACCACTGCACCACCATGTCGCCCCCCTAGTCGAATTTCTGAAATCTTTAAAAAGCTATTTATGCCAGCTCAGATTTTGCAGAAGCTCGATGCTGCCATCTAATGGACGCTATTAAAAATTGGCTACTTCAACAAATATTGGCGTCCCCGTGGCTGAGTACGTAAGACTTTCGCCTCACACCTGCTGGGTTGGGTTCGGAGCCCACCCCCCACTCTGTATCTGTGGGGTTCGCGTGTTGGATTCCCTCCAGTTGCTCAGGTTTTCCCCTGCAGTCCAAAGGCATGCAGGCTAAGCGGATTCTCTTAGTGGCCCATAATGTAGGATTGTGTCCCTACCATGGGCTGGCATCTCAGTCAGGATGCACCCCAGCCTTGTGCCCTGTGCAGCCTGGGACGGGCTCCAACCACCCTCCCCCCCGCCACAGCCCAGACCAGGGTGAGCGGTTGGAAGATGGATGGTTGGAAATAACCTGACGCACTGCTTTAAATTAATAATTGCACATCTGCTATCACAATTTCTATCTTTTTTTATGTTACGTTTTCACTTGTGTTATTTGTGTATTTTATATTTGCTTGGCAACTGCACTAGGGCATTTCGATATTACTTTCTGGAACATTCTAAAGACCCGACACCACAGCCTTGCATGCTTGATAGCAACGGACATGGCCATGCGCTGAGCGCCCCCAAGAGGATCTGGGGGGATGCACGAGCCTTTCTGTGCTTCCTGCCTAACCTGGACATAACCGTTGCCGCACCACCCAGGGGCCAGAGGGCGAGGATGATTAATGTGATGCGTGCGGGTCCGCGTGAGAGCGGGTCTGCGTGAGAGCGGGTCCATGCCTGTCGGAGAGAGAAGACAGAGACAGAGAGGCATCGCCCAAAATCACAGCCTCTGACGTCCCCATTGGCAAACCACCACGGGGACCATGACCCCTCCCTCGTCAATGCTCCTGACACGCGACGCAGCCTGCGGATATGAGACGGTGAGCTTGGGTGGAGTGGGGGGGTGGTGTGTGTGAGGGGGGGGGGGGGGGGGTTCCACATTCCTTCCGCAGTGTAAACGGCGTCGGTTTCCATTCCGTGTCTTCTGCCGTTGCCAGGCAACTTCCCCCTGCCCCCACCCACACACACACACATACACAGGGTAGGCAGGACTGTTTCTCTGCCACCCTGTAATCAGTGCAGATCTCTTGACAGGAAACATGAAAAACATCCCTGGTGGAGGTGGGGGTTAGCAATGGTTTCCACCTGGACTGAGAACCACTGAGACCTACGTGACCTCGGGGCATCTGTGTGCTGGCAGGGGACACGTACTGATTAGTTTCCAAAGCTGCCGCAACATCGCCCTCTAGTGATGAAATAAATGGGTACTGCCAGCCGGTTCCATCAAGCAACACACAGACATGCATCATACTGCCACTCAAATGTGTTTTTTTGCAGAAAGTGATTCAGAGTTCATATAGCTAGACCAAGTCGGCCATTGTTCCTCAATCAAGGGAATCTAGGGAAGTACATTTCTTAACCAACATGCCACCTGCTGGCCTTGCTGTGAATTGCAACATTTTGGCATTAATCCTAATACAGGGGCACTTGTTCCTTCGCTATTCTGCAAAGACAAGTGGGCAGGCTGTTAAGGTCACCTGTGGCTGATGAGTTCTATGGCCTGCACTACGAAGTAGGGTTACTGGGTTATCGGGGTAGCGTGTCGGATTTAAGGTACCACAGTTTAAATGGACTTCGTTCATTTTTCCCAGACTACCTTAAAATCTGACAAGTTACCCCGATAAGCCAGTAACCCTGCTTCGTAGTACAGGCGACTGGTGGGTAAAATACCAGTAGGAGCGAAAATGTGGACTGTCTGGTAGGGGCTCGGAGGGAGCAGAAACGTGGACCAACAACCACTGGTTAAAACTGGATGATGAAATCTGCAGAAGGGCAGTTTTTCAGTGGCTTGTTTCCAAATCCGGCCCTCAGGGACCCACAGAGTCCATGTTTTTGTTCCCTCCGAACTCCATGCCAGACAGTGACTGTCTGCGGGTCTCCAAGGCTCTGCTGTTACACTACAATGCAAGCCTCCGTCCGTCAAACAAAGTGCGTGGGAATCAGTCACGAGCAGCTGAATATGTGAGAAAAATGTATGTAGAGATAAAAGTAAATCTTCCATAGAAAACGCTGCACATTCAGTAACCCCCCTCCCCCCCCAGAGGTCACTGGACAGTGTGGGGAACTTCATAAAAGGCAAATAGTGCATATAAGAAATATAAGAAATCAAGCTTTGAGATACATGGTGGGTGGGGTTACAGTCCGCTGTCAGTCACTGATTGGTTAAACTGAAAGGCAAGCCAAAACAACAACCAATGGGAAGTCAGCTAAACCAGCTACCATACAGCCCCCCACCACTGCTGTAAATAAAGAACCAAGAAGCAGCCAGGGACCTTCTAGTGGTGCGAATTCAGTGCCGAATGTTACGAATGTTACTGCTAGACAGAATGACATTTCATTTCAGAATGCAGGCTTTGTCTGCCGTATTTAATCAAATCAAAAATGATTGCTGGCCAGACAGAATATTTAGAAAGTGGTTCTCTGCACCACAATGAGCAAAATGCAGACCCTGGACAGAGGAAATATCATGCGCATTAAAACACTGTGTGAGAGAAAGATGACTGTTTATGTGAAAAAGCAATACTGCATCTCTGTCCAAGGACACGGAGATATAATAGTGTATAATAGTGAAATAAAAATGACAGGATTACTTCTCACATGTTTTTTGTGTTCTGCCTCTCACAGCTGCTGCTTGTTAACTTCCTGATAGCATAATGGTTAAGATTGTAGATCCTTGTAAATAAATTGCTCTGGTCTAAACACCAACAGAGTTCTTTTGTTGTATCCTGGACAAAAGTGCATAAACCTAAATAGCTTATATATTTTTATGTTGCCAGCTGTATAAAAGGCAGCACACTAAGCTTTGTGCATCGCTGTGGATAAAAACTGGTCGCCATTAATCTTGCGAGGTGGTAAAACATCTTTTTCCATCGCTATAAAATCTATGGATGGATATTCTCACAGGGTCTGTGGAAAATTCCCAGTTTGGGTATGAGGAACCTCCGTCTCTCCTGCTTCCCAGAGCGTGTGTGGCCAAGCCGTCCAGCCCAATGCGCATATCTATCACCCCTCCACCCGCACGCATGAGAATGCACTTCACAGACTGATTGTCTGGCTTCAGACCTGAGGCCCAGGAGCCAAAGACAACAGTACATTTTAATATAAGAAAAAAAGGAAATGTTGTTGTTTGTGTCTAAGTCTGTGTGGTTCGTCTAAGGACGGGAAGTGTGTGGTGAATGTGGCAGGGAGTCTGACAGCTTTCACCAGCTGAAAACTGCTCTTACAGGCAATTCTGTTTATCCTGCAAATGCATATTGATTGTCAGCCCCCACCAACTGAAGGGTTAGGGTCTGTTTGAGGGACATCTTTACGTTCAAAGGAAATGTTTTGTGTCACGCAAAAAATTCGCTCATTCAGACGGAGGATAAATGTTAAAATGACAGGCTTGGTGAGCTGCCACACTGCCCCTGAATGCCCTCAGATTTGGGGTGACGGAGGGACTGGAGAGCACAGCCAAGTTCTAAACAGGAGTTTAAAGAAGGGCAGCGATTCAGCACGTCAGCCGGATCGGACGCAGGATGTAAATAACATCTCGAACGTGGCCCGGCGATTCGGAAGGCACTTCAGCTAATGATGCGCCGGCGTATGCCGCGAGCAGAATGCAGCTAGCGCCGACGTCAGCGGGCTGCCGTGAAGAGAGTGCTGCAGTACGTCACCGATAGAGCCAGACGCTTCGTAATGACTCGAGCGTGGGGGTACAGACCCCCCCTGCTGTCTCCCCCACGCACTCACTAAATTAAATGAGGGTCCTTGAGCCCCTCCCTTCTCCATTGGCTAATACTATATTCTATATTCTACCTCAGTTGATTGGTTTATAGACATTGTGGGAATAAAGGGCTGAATGCTTCCACCCACTGGCTACGTTGATTCCGTACGTGTGTCAGATGCGGCACTCATTAGGTAACATAAGTGGACTGCTTAGGGCGCCACCTACTGGCAGGGGCTGGAGGTGCTGACATGCTCCTGACGCCCCTGGAAGTACTCAGGCTGTCTGCAGTGCTGGCACAAAACAGTGGGGGGGGGGGTGCGTGCAGGAACAACAGTGTCCACATGGCCTTCAGCCAGCGCTGCTCTCACAGGTAAAGAAGAAAGGAAGAAGATATCTGTCTGTCTGGGTTTTTTGGGAAAGAGTCTATGTTGCCATCTGATGGAGAGGGCAGGGATCAGCCCGTCGCAGCCTGTGGCTCCTGTGAATCACTTTTATGAGGGAATAATGAGCCTTTATTAAATTACCCAGGATTAAACCCTTAATTATTTCTTAGCTCAAGCTAACATTTTTTTAATGTCCCGGGGTGAAGCCAACATTAATCTTCTGAGCAAAACAGACAACAAATTAAACATTTAAAATGATTTTTTTTCCCTCTTCTCTGTGGCTGTGGTCTCCGCTGTTAAACGCTTGTCTGAAGGGCTGCTGTTTCTGCTGGATCTTGGCTGCTGATTTCTTATGGAATACGTTTGTCTTCGGCTAGGGGCTCAAGATCCACAAAGAGTTTTGTTCTCAGTGCAAAGGTTAAAGCCTAAGAATTTTTGCCTCATGCTTTGTTTATTGTTTCTGGAAAACACACTGACTGTACAATTAACTGGTGTAATTTCTGGATTTTCCATAAAGGCACATCCAATATCTAAGGCATTTATCTTAAAAGAAGAACAACCCTTAAAATATAAGTAATGGAAAAGAAAGACAAGCTTCTCACGCTGTAACGAGGTAGTTTCTGTAGTTCAGGCATCTTATTACTTCACATAAGTGATGTATTTTCCCAGAATGCCGTGGTACCGGGTTGCGCACTGGGAGCTGATGGAGGGTGCTGTGTTGTGTTTGTCCCTGGGAGGAGAAGGCCTCCCAGAGCATCAGAAGCTGGAGGGGCGGGTCCCGTTACAGCCAGAGCTCGCCAGTCTGTCAGCACATCCTGTGGTTTGTCTCACCCTCAGAGTGAAGGATCATTAACAGACTCACAGTGCTGTTAAACTGTAGATGTATGTGCCATACTGAAACAGAGCATACACGCACACGCACACACAGACAGACAGACAGACAGACACACGCACACACACACAGACACACACACATACGCACACGCCCTTCTGAAATGGAAGATATATTCTCTCTCTCTCACACACACACACACACGCCCTTCTGAAATGGAAGATACATTCTCTCTCTCTGTCACACACACACACACACGCCCTGCTGAAATGGAACATACACTCTCACACACACACACACACGTGCTCAAATGGAGCATACACTCTCACACACACATGCATACATAAACACACAGACTCCATGCTAAAACACACAGTCACACACACCCCCCTGCTTTGACCCATATCTGTTAGTTATTTTAAGCAGCTGGTCTAAGCCATGTCTGGATAGAGTTTCTGTGTCATTTCCTTAAAGGATGGAGAGGAGCAGGAATGATGGAGTTGCTATGGGAACACCACACCTTAGTTGGAATGACTCTCTCTACTTGGGCCCTCGGCAGCTGCACTGCCGATCTCTGGGAATCTTTCACCTGACGTTTTCTACCTCGCGTTCCTGCACTGTCATGTGTTCTGTCTCCATCAGTCAGCCTGTCACCTCATTAGCAGCAGTGCAAACACAGATGAGAGGTCTGTCGCGTAAATTTATGCATGGCTGATTGGTGCAGGCCAGGGGTGGTGCTTGGTCGTCTGCACCAATGGGACGAGATTGTGGGATGGGCTTACGTGTCTGGATGTTAGGCTGCCAATCAGCATGCGGAAACCTCGGCGTCTTCAAGTTGCTGGCAAAATTCCACCACTTCCTTCACTAAGCTGCATGACGCGCTTCACCTCAGCGGCTCATGGAGAGAAACTGAAATGCTCAGAGTGCCTAGACCACAAAGCATCATGAATAAGTAACGATGTCATTACAACCAAAATGGGTGAGGAGAGTATACCGGCAGTTTCCCCCAAGATATCTACAGGAGTGTTTCTCAGTTTGGTCCCTGGGGACCTAGAGACAGTCCTCAGTAGGAAGCTGGGAGGGAGTAAAAATGTGGACTGTCCAAGGCTCCCTGAGGACCGGGTTGGGACACACTGATCTACAGTATGTAAATTATATGGGAGGTGGGACTGGTGAGCTGTGCTGGGACATCATAACAGTAGGATGTTTAGCCATGTGGTTCACTGTGTAAAGATACTACATTTAACAATGCAGTTAGTTCAGTTGAGATGTTTAACCTTGTGGTTCACTGGGGTTGCAGTTAATATAATATATGTAGCATAATATTGCCTTGTTATTGTTGTGTTGAGATATTAAATCATGCAGTTAGTTGTGTGAGGACATTTAATCATAGAGATGTGCAGAGATGTTCAGCTATGAATTGATGAGTAGCTGAAACTGTGACCCACTAGTGAAAACACTCAAGCCTTCCATCCTCCCAAACATTTTCTGCAACCACTTCTTATTCAAGGTCACAGGAGGTCCGGAGCCTATTCTGGAGGCTAAAGGCGCAAGGCAGGGAACTACCCAGGGTGGGGCACTAGCTCAAAAGAAACAAGCATCTTAATGACATGTTAAAGGGAGACAGAGATAGATAGGTTTAGGTTATCAACAGAGATAGATAGGTTTAGGTTATCAACAGAGATAGATAGGTTTAGGTT
>JAODKE010000146.1:7060162-7074712 GCA_026779605.1 Mormyrus hasselquistii
GTGTGGTGACAGCGCTCCCGGCACGTCACACAAACGGGGACGTGTGGTGACAGCACTCCCTCCCACCAGAGTTACTGGGCGCCTAAAAAGTTTGGGATTGGTCTGGGTTGGGGGCCCAATATCTTATGCTTTCATTAGGACCAAAATCTATTTACCAGCAAATATTAATTCGTTTTTGAATGCTGGCATATGCACTTCACATTCACTTACAGTCTTGGTGCCCTGAGTGTAATAGCCGTTTTAATAACTCTCATCAAACATGAGACAGAGATACCTACTGTAGTAAGGTGTGAGGTGTGCTCTGAACGGATGCCTGTGGGGGACAATGCACACCCCTTGGCTTTTCAGATTTTGTATTTCCATATATAATTATTATTCATGCACTTTATTACTAAATAAGACTCACGGCAAGTATATTGTGCTTTAAGCAGTTCATTATGGGACAGTGCACGACATTAAGTGGCCATTTTTTGCATAATGGAAATAGTAGAAGTTTATCTTCAGGAGCTGGACTGGTAAGCATTGCTTTAAAGCCTGGCTGATTTTTTGTTCACACAAGATGTAAAAATGCCATTTTCAGGACTTCACAGGCATCGTAGTTGTTAAATTTTTGATCAGTTTCTGAAGCATTCTGTTTTGATCACATTTTTTAAGAATGCAGAACAGCTTTAAATCATATTCTTATTGGATATGAATTCCTTGTGTACTTATTATCCCGCTACACAAATGAGTAAGACTTATGTAAGCCATTAAGCAGACACTCAAACCCCAAGATTTCAAAGTGTTATAATGATTAAATTGCAGAATTAATGTGCATTGCGACACTATGCAGCTATCTGATCTAATTAATTCAGTTCCATATGTTGATTATAATTTCATTGGTGTGTGATACAAATAGACACTAAGAAAAGCAGAAAAACCTCCAGGACTGGAGATCATGGCTGCTGGAAGAGAGCAGCATGATTGACCTATGTTCAGATCTGAGTCTTGATATAAGGATGACGTGCGGCCATCCAGGGATGAGGACAGAAAGGATCTGGACAGCGTCACTTACAAAATGATATTGGCCCTATTTAACCCCGGTAATATCTTTTCTGGGACTCAGGGCTTAATGCAGGGGTGATTATGCATGGATGGCATTTCGATTTGAATATAAAGTACTTCACTAACTTCAGTCTTCGGTAAACGAAGTACAGGAATAAAACCTGCCGTTTTCCGATTGGATATGTGCAACGGTGTACAGGAACGCAACATAGCTGTGTACATGCACTCTGTAAGCAATGCAAGTACAATTAGCATGGATTTACATTTTGAAAATGTTCTATTTTAAGACTCATGTATATTCAGTTTTGATAACACCAACGGTGCCATGCTCTCACCTTCTTTATATCCTAATGTTTTTATATATAATGTTCATATATCCTGAATTGTGTACACAGTATAGCTTAAATGTGCCATTTAACACAATTTTTCAGTATTTTAAATTGCATTCTGTTGTCAGCATGTGAACTTGGTTTGGTTGAAAAATGTCCAGAAATGGTTATTCAAGCCCATTTACAGCCCTATTATATGGCCTTACAATGAAGCAGCCCACTTCTCCTTTTCTTGGTGGGCTCATTAATATGTTGATGAGCTCTGCTCTGATTGGCTGGTTTATAATGAGGCACTGCAATGGCTCACGCAGAATCAACATCTCTACAATTATTCTCCACATAATGATGTTTCAGTCCATGACTGGCCACATTTACGGCGGTGGTCCCATAAGACTATAACAGAGCTGAAAAATTCTATCACTTAGTGATGTCATAGCACAATGCATTGTGCTATCCCGCGTCGTGTCCCCCTGGCACGCGGTTCCTGCCTATCCCGCGTCGCGTCCCCCTGGCGCGCGGCTCATCTTTGTTTTATTTTACCCCCCAGCTGCTGGTATTGATAATCTATGTCTAAACTTTGTGTCCCTGTTAATGGTGTTTGTGCCTATGCCTTGCGATACGAAAATAATAGAAAAAGAAAATCATATTTGTCTTGTTTTTTTGTGTTTCACCAAAAAGAGACAGATATAACCGTTTGCTGCTGTTTTCAGCAAACAGGTGATTCAATTCCAGAGCATTTATATTCTGCAAAGAAACACTTAGAAAACAAATATACTTTTTCTGAATACAGACCCAAAAGTATGTAGGTTGATGTCCTCTAAAATAAAAAATCTGCCCTGTCTGTTATCCACAATCAAATTTCTCAACTTTAAACTAAGGGCCAGGTTTGGTTATGAAGAACTCATAACTTTATATATATATATACACACCCCCCCCCCCCCCACACACACACACACACACACACACACACTTATCAGTTCTCCACTTGCCACATCAATCTGTGTGTAGTTCAGGGACAATCGGCTGACTAGGTGGACAGCCTTGGAAAATTGTCAGGAAAGGACAAGCACTGGAATGACAACCTGGATCCAAACCTGGCATGCTGGAGTCTGGGGTCCCGCTGTACCCCCAGGTACATTATGCTGCTCCCTCTCAAAGCCAGAGAGCTTGGCAGGGCCATAACTAAAAAGGTGTCTGGCATCACGATTGGCTCAGGACCTGGGTCTCAAAGGATGCCCTCTTCCTGTGGAATGACTCCCTCCTCGTCGGCTTGTGATTACCATTAGCAGATGTTATATTTTTCTACACAAAAAACAAATGGATTATTACCAAGAGCAAGCCCAGGACACCCAGACACTACCAACAGAAGGACCTTATGTCCACTCGGCAAGCTGTTCTCAATTAAGCCACGAGGAAAACTATACAATCTGTATCATGTCAAGCTGATTAACAAATACCTTTATATTTTAAAATACAAATCGATGCTGTATGTTTGGGTTGGGCTGAGCTTTACAGTGACACCCGAAGGGTTCTTCATCACAAAAAGAAACCCCATATAACTGAACACACAGGTTCATAGCTGAAACACTGATGTATACTGTACTGTAAGGTTTGTGGCTTTGTGTGCAGATTGGTAGACCTATTCTTTAACCTGTGTTTCACTCGATGGCCCAATTGGACTCCATCAGATGTGAAGTCTCACAGATCTGGTTAGCAGGTCTGCTTAGCAACGCTACACATTGGGTGAGAGTCCGAATGGATATTATGCAAACACGACATGGAAAGTACAACAATTTACCTTGGCAGCCTAAAAGCAGCGAAAAAATACTGCGGGAAGGAAGAACAATGAAGGTGAGAGAAAAGGTGGGCCCAACATCAAACCTGCAACCAAAGATGACCCTACTTCTGAAGAAACCGCAACATACCATTTAAGGCCAAAAATAGGATTTTTATCACCTCTGAACGTGTTGCTGCTGTGCAAATATCACAGCATGTGTGGGTCCTCAGATGCCTCCGTCAGTGGAAGTGCTGCCTGAAGCATGTGGGGGACAATGTGGAAGATGGCATGTAGATGAAGGTCCACATGTGCCAACAGGTCACGCTCCACGAATGAAAAACGCTAGAGAAGAACTAAGCCCCTCGCCCCACAGCAACCCCCACTGACCTTAAACTCAAATAAAAAGGCCAGAGTGTGACAGCTGTGCTGCGTACTGCCTGCACCCCCCATCCCCTCAAAGTAACAGCTAAGTGCTAATGGAGAGTGACAGTCAAGCAAAGGGAAAACTCATTTTAAAAGCCGCCCCCCCACATAGTGTCTCCATGGGGACAAGTGGAGCCGGCTGACCTTCTGCAGCCAGGGTGCTTCTTCTTAACCTTTTAATTTCAACTTTAATTTCAAGATGATGCATAGATTTCCTAAGGCTTTGAGGGTTATATAGAAGACATGAAGCAGGATCTCTCAGTGTGCTGGGTTAACCTATAGCTAGAAGCAGTGTTAGGGAGGTTACTCACAAAAGCAATCCATCACAGACAGAGGTGGAAAGTTCAGGTAGAAAAAGTACAAATCCAGATCAAGGTTTTGCTTCAACCAACTAATTGAGTCACTCTGTGACTGTGACTCTTTCTCTTCAGCTGGTTGGTTGAAACAAAATCTGGATTTGTACTTTCTGGATCTGGACTTTCCAGCTTTGTCTGTGATGGATTGCTTTTGTGAATATCTTCCCCAACAGGAAGAAGTCATGCTTGTCCAATAGGAACGCTCCTTACCTAAACTCTTGTTGGACAAGCATGATTTTTATCTTGAGTTAATCCAACCCGCTGACCAATCCTGTTCATGGAGCACCTCCCAGAGAAATGAGTAAGGCCGGCAAATCACCAATCAGTAATCTCCTTCATCCACATGTAGCACATGGATAGTGGGAATTGCTATAACTGAAAAAAAAACACAGTGTACTCGACGCGAGTGAACATATCATGTGAAGGACGAGACCTTGCTTTGCTCTCATCCCTCCATATTAAGAAGGTTTAGGAGAGCAAATTGTCTGTAATGAGAGTGCCCCATTTAAGCATGAGGGTATGTTTCACTCAGGGAGAAAAACAAAACAAAAACAGACATTTCACAGCCCTGTTTTTCCCCCCTCAGGGTTCAAGCCACGTTTTATCCAAAGCTGGAAAAGACACTAATGCTCCTGTTTTATAATAATATGCATCTGCTGATAATGATGAATTTTTGTGGGTCAGACACGCGCCAGATTGTGATTAATTCAGCAGCATGTTTCAGGGAACCACACTGAATCTGATGGAAGGTCGCTTTCCCTGATCAGCATGAATACAGGTGCAGCTAATTAAAACATGCAGTGCCATGATACTGATATATATCACATAATAGCAAGATAGATTCCATGGGATGATAAACAAAGGTAATTAATCATCACCTGGGTTTGAGCAGTGACATCACATCTTTACAAATCCAATGATATTTTATTAATAATAAAAACACAAAACATCTATCTTAAAATGCGAGAGACTGCATTTCCACATTAATTATTTTATAAATGTTTTTCCTCATCTGAGGGGAGTTAAAACCTAAGCATTTTCTTGTAAACATGTTGTGTTTTACAGTTTCATACCCGGAGAGCAATCCAGTGGAGAGCAGACTTTTCCTGCAGCTGCCAGTGTAATGGTCAAGACCTCACTCTTCCCCGGCAGTGTAATGGTCAAGAACACGCTCTTTATCCTGAAGGCTGTTAGTTCTGCATTAGAGGATGGACCCCAACATAATCAACTTCATCCAAATTGCACAAGCAAAATATCCAGGTGAATCAATTTGTAAAACCAACAGCCAATTGCCTAGATCAGTGTTTCCCAATCCAGTCCTTGGGGACCCACAAACAGTCTACATTTTTGCTCCCTCCCCACTCCCTACCAGCCTGCCCAGGGAGCAAAAACATGGACTGTTTGTGGGTCCCCAAGGGCTGGATGGGGAAACACTGGTCTAAATGAATATGAACCATCTGGAGAGGTGCGGGATTCAGGGTATTTGCTTTTTCTTCAGGATACTGGATTAAAGGCTTAACCTTGGATTGCGGGGAGGTGCACTCTCCCCCGTTGTCCTCCCGTCCTTGGCCAGAAGGCTTCATAACTGCTTACATGAACCAGATCTGTACAAAGAAGGGCTCTTCTCAAAGTACTTCATACATTTGGTGAACAGCAAAGCTGTAGATTCTCACTGGCTAAAATATCTGGAGTCTTGGCCAGGATGTTAATACTCTCCTATTGTTTATATTGTAGCTCGCGGGACACATATCCCAGCATGCCTCAGCATGTCCCAGCATATCCCAGTATGCCCCAGCATGTCCCAGCATGCCCCGTATGTCCCAGCCCTTGTATTTTTGTTGTTTTTGTTAATGGTTATATTTCCTTATTGTTGCTCGTGTGTTTACCTGTGTCTCACATGTACCCTGTCCGACTCTTGTGTGTAATTAGTTTATGTAAATCTCCCACCATGGATGTGTCTTACAGTTGAGCGTCTGACAACCTTATGTTTCCTGTGTATAACTGGTTTGATTGTGGTCCTTTTCAGGACTACTAATAAAGAGCGTGTTCTCCCCGGCAAGCAAGTGTCTGCCTCTTATTCTCCTCCCGTGACGTCTCTGTCTGCCCAACGCTACATTATTATTGCAACTCTTATTCTAAATGTTGTATCTGCCTGGTTAATGTTTGGATTGACCTGCTGATCTACCTGCGCTCTAAGGATTTTCCGTAAAGTTAAGCTTCTTTCGACTGCCTTGCTAAACTAATAGAAAGATTAACAATTGGAGTTAAATATATTTACACAGTGGAAAAAGATGTTACCATTGCTTAGTGTCAGAGAGGTCAAGCCCCGCCCCTCCTCCAAAAAACATTCCAAATTAGTGCCAGACAGCATAGTTGCACTCCATTTTCAGCATGTGACTCAGACCTGACAGTCCAGTGCAGAAGGCGTCAGCATGTTTAATCAGAGTTAGAATCTAGCTGTTAGCCCGTGTGACCGCTGTTTGGTCCTGACCATGGCTGTCGAAAATGGGAATGTTGCAGCTCTGTGGTAGTTTGACATGGTCAGGAATGATGCCAGACATCGGTTAATCCGCTAGGAAAATTACTCAACTCACAGCTGCATGTAAATGTCCAACTAAGCCTCCATTTGTGAACAGCCTCTCATGAGCAGCCTCTCATGAACAGCCTCTCATAAACAGCCTCTCATGAACAGCCTCTCATGAGCAGCCTCTCATGATCACTGTCTCATGAACAGCCTCTCATGAGCAGCCTCTCATGAACAGCCTCTCATAAACAGCCTCTCATGAGCAGCCTCTCATGAGCAGCATCTGGTGAGCAAACTCTGAAGAACAGCTGCAGAAGCATGAGAAAGACTCAAGGTGACAGATGTTATTTATTTGTGCTATTTTCTTGTCTCAGTTCAACATATCAATCGCGATGTGCAAAGCTGGTTTCCCTGCTTAGTTTAGTAGTGAAATTCCAACATTAAAAATTAGGACCCACCACTTTGAAACAGTTTTGGCTGTACCAATCTGTTTATGTCCACATCTGGAATGAGTCTCTAAATGTCACCTGCATGCCCAGATAACTGGAGTTTATGTTGCGATTTGTACAACAATGTTCATACTGTAATCGTTCCACGATTAGAATTGGCATTAGTAATATGCCCTGCTGTGGACCGGCGTCGCATCCAGGGTGTCCCCCTGCCTCATAGCTCATGCTGCCTGGGTTAAGCCCTCATGTTATTGATCAGGATGAGGAGTCAGAAGACGGATGAATGGATTAATAAATATTGACTATCATTTGGCTTTGTGAATTGATTTTTTATTTGTTTATTATTATCTCCAAAGAATTACACAATTTCATTTTTATTTATAGGCATCATACTGGAATTGCAATGACGTTTGGCTGTGTGTCTGTGTGAGAAAGAGCGATGGGAAAAGGGCAAGCGAGATACACCGTGATGGAAATCCTCCACGAAGAGCGACATTTAAATCAGAAGCAATAAGCTGTACTGTAGGTACCCCTGTGCCCCCTCCCCCCTCAGCGAGCACAGCGAGTGTCAGCGTGGACAGGGGGGGTGAGTCCGTCACTGAGCTCCGGTGAGTCAGATCCAGGTGGTCTTTCAAGGCTCTTATCTGTCAGATGGCTTTTTCTCAGGAGGAATGGAATGGGCATCAAGCCTATTGCTAGTACGAACCCTAAAGGCAGAAAGTAAATGATTTGCAAAATGGCACCACATCCCAGAGAAAGAATTACTGCTCTTCTTTTGTTTTCTACCGCATTTTTGTGCAATTTTCCACCCATTGCCAAAATCCCACAGGAGTTCACTGACCATCCCAGCTTAAGGATTTCCAGGGTCCCTTAATGATTCTTGCTCTCTCATCCATAATAGGACAACCCATCCCTAGCTGATCTGCAATTGTCCACAGGGCTAGCTAGCTGGTTTCCCTCTCAATGCTGTTATGCATTATTCCAGAGAGTTCCATGTACTTTAAGCTTTGGGGATTTAAGGCTTTCATACAGGTGTTAACTGCTCCATACCGGTTAAATGTATCCAAACTTTTTAATCCCTTTGTCCATCAAGGGTCATAGTATCTTCTGGCAGTGGGCAGTTTTTCTCCAGACACTAATCCCAAACTCAAACAATACTTGTGTTCTCAAGTTTCGGAACTGCTCTATGATCAAGTACGCATATTGAAAAACACCCCTTACAGGTACAGTATGTACAGGATGTTTTTACCCCATTTCATGGAACCAAAGAAGTCCGTCTGCTTATCTTATGCCATTGGAAAGCTGGACAGATTTCCATTACCTGACAGGGTTTTGACCAAGATTAGAGAAGACTGGGACAGATGAAAACTTGTGCTAATGTGTCAGTTATTTAAAACCTAAAATAAATGTTAAATTATTTACTCCAGTTTATGAATTGATGCCAAGGACTTCATTTACTTACTTTTTTATTTACTTTTTTATCAGTAGCAGTTAATCACATAATCCAGTTTGCCCCAACGAGAATATTAACTGAATATTAACTAAGTGTTATACCTTGTTTTGGGTAGACAACTAAATACCATCTTGAGTAAATCAATAAATTAAAAAAATAAATAAAACCATGCAAACAGAACAGCCAGTTTTCAGCATATAAGCAAGTTGAAGAAACTGCGTCACAGTAAGGAAGTAACAGGAGTGACAGGCCAATCCAAGATATACAGCACATTGTTCATTGATTAAACATAAAAAATGGCGTAAGAGAAGCGAATGGTGAGAAAACCTTCAATGAGTGTGTACATGAGAGTCACCACATTTTAATAAATAATAAATAAATGAAATGCACAAGTGCAATTTTGTGCCAGCAAACAGGAATTCTGGGCATATGAGCATTACTTAGAGGTATTACCTGCCTTACGGAATATGTACGAAGTGTGCAGAAGCCTGGGAGATGAATAATGAACCATGACAGCAAATTAGCAATTAAAAGATGCTTCTTTCGTAAAATATTAGCTCAAAAGAAATGTTTGTTTTGTTGAACTGAAATATCTGAGGAAGAGATATTGGTAGCGCTTCACTTAAAGCTGTCATCTATTACGCGTCATAGATACCTTCATAATGCATTATAATGGTATCTAAAGTGCGTTATGGACGACAGTTTTAAGTAAAGTGTCACCAAGGGAAAAAAATGACTGAGTTCTTATTTGTTGGTGTCTTTTAGAGCTCTTTAGTTATGCAGGTGAGACACATGCTTTGGCTAGTGCTCGTATCTGTGTCTGCAAATGCCTGACATTTTCATTATCAACTCAATGTGAAGCATTTCCATGATTATTAGTATGGTATCGCTATCACTAATTTTATAATTACATTTAAAGGCTTCCATGCATGCCTGAATGGAAGCCTAGTGTAGTCTTTGTTAATTAGCAATATCATGAATGCTAATTATTGAGATTACAACCTTGGAGTTTGGATGAGTGTGGCAACAGTGAGAACTTGGTGGAAATTTTTGAAACGTTTTATAAATTTTTTTGTTCTAGATACAGTGATACATTGAATAAGATGAAGAACTTTTGTATAACAGTGGTGGACTATAAATATGCAGACCCAGATCACCGCAGGGCCTTTGCTGGGAATCAGGGGGGCCAGGATCCTGTAAAACCAGCCGACGCCCCCCCCCAATCTCCCTACGGTCACTTCTGCTCTCAGCTGTAGGGCGATTCAGCAGTCAGGCTGAGCAAAGCTGCCGTCTGCTCGGTAAGCCCAGCTGAAGCTTAGGGGCATGCAGACGCCTCCCCCCTCCCGAGCTGCTAAGGGTGTGCTGGTAAAGGGGGAAGAACTTAAATTAATTTGCTATGAAATATATTAAATATCAGATGGATGAAATGACAGGGGGGATTTTAAAACAATAAACAAGTATATACTGACTGTCTCAGGGTGGCCAACTTTGGTCAGCTGGCTAGAGTGAGATTTTCAAATTGACACCAGTCTGCACACAGATTTACATGAATGGATGCAGTTTTATATCCTTGTAAATAGTCTGCAGGGTTTAATAATTAATATGTCATTGACCCCAATGGGAATATTGTCTTCATGCCTTCTTCAACTTGCTCTCTGTAGAGTAAGCTGTCTGCGAAGGGCAGCCACCTGTTGGGGCGTCCAGGGAGCTGGGGGTTAGAGGCCTTGCAATGCTGCTGTATGCGGTGCATTCATATTTTAAATGTTTTTTAAAAGTGTCCTTCATTCAGCTCTGAATTTCATAAAACTTCTGAGCAAGGAGGGGATACTGGCGAACAAATTCCCCCATTTTAGCTCTGGATAAAACTTGAACAGGGACACATCAGGGAAGCAGCAATTCACAGTGATCCCTTATCCTGCCTCCATCATCTGCCCCATTGGCTGTATTTTACAGGTAAGAAGATCAAGCAATAGAACCGTATTTTACCAAAGCTTCAAGTTTAAGGTCAGCAGTAAAGTAGAAGTCTAAATTTATCTCAAAAACTGACTCTGTATATTCAAGTGACTTGGGTTTAGCAACAGCTCTCTGCTATCAGAGACCAGCAAACAAAAGTTCCGTCTCGTGATTCTGAGACTTGCTGTCCTGTACTTTCATGTACAATCAACGATACTTTGTCCATAGGTATACTGAAACCACACTCACATATCCCATCCGTCCATCCATCCATCCATCCATCCATCCGTCTTCTAACTGCATAGTCTGGAGGGGCAGGAGCCCTAGTATAGGCAGCACCGAACCCAGGGCCAGAACACAGATGCTAAAGCTACCGCCAACCTTCAGATTCATTTACTCTCAGAGGAAAAGGCTCATGTCCCCAGCTAAAGGGCTGAATCGGGGTCTCAGTGTCCGCTGTGGGTGGTGATGCTCTTGGGGCAGGATGTGCTCTGTTGCTTTGCTCGCAGAGTGTCAAACATCCATTAGAGGCTTTTGAACAACGGTGACACGACAGATCCCTGGAGCTGGCGGATCGATGGAGCCAGCCAGCCGGCTCTCTGTCTGCAGGACACTTTATTTGGCTGGTCTGGGCACAGCTAAGTGTTTGTCCGTCTACAGTGCAGAAATTTTACTTGTTCTTTATTGTTATTCCTCATTGGCTGTTATAATCAGTAATACTCTGGTAGACGTCACTATTTTCAGGTCTGGTTCATCTATGTAAGTAGAACGGATATGCAGGCAGCATCTGGTCCAACTGGAACATCTGCATGCTTGGCTAGGGTAGCGGTGAAGGATCTGAACCAAAATGGTCTAGGATTTAATCCAGGGATGAATGAATGCATCCTACAGTTAGATTGGATCTGATTACCTGGTACTATTTTTCCCTTGCTGGTATGTTGTGGTAGTCTTTTCCTACACTCAAAATCCAAGTTCCAACTCAGGAATTGAATCAGTCTGTTGTTCTTACTCTACAGGGGAACACCATTATTATGGTGATCTCACAAAATGACATCCCATGGCAGGTCGCTGACAATGGATGAATGTGTAGTGTAACATTGATTGTCACCTTGATATGGTCTGTAGCCTTTCAATGAGGGAGGGAGACAGCAGTCCAACCGTAATGCGTCCTTAAGACCACAGATGGCGACGTAAATGACCCATGAACATGCCTTCAGTCTATGTAGGTCTGGTTCCTTGAGGGTAGGACAGCTGTATCCAGGGACACAGGACATCCTTCTAGGTCACGGTACATGTTGGGTGTCACAGCTTCAGCCAGTATGCTGAAGATCAGAAGGCCTGTATGCAGCAGTGACCAGCCAGCAGTTACTCTCTGCACCACCATGTCAACGGAACTAACCAACTGTGATTCTGTAAATTGTAAACACAAAATATCTTTGGACGACATTCTGCTGTTAGTGACCCACTGGTGGGACGGAGACCATAATATACACAGCTAAATTCTTCTCAAGAGAAGTTGCTGTCATGTTTGAGTCACGCGTGTTGTTGCTACAATGTATGTTGGCTTTTGCATTGCAATGCAATCCGTCATGTAGTCCAGGAGCTTCCTCCAGCAAATTCATTTTCTTGGGCTGTGTATGAAATTGACTTCCTGCACTCGTATTCTCCCAGCCTGTCCCAAGTGAGATCTAAATGTCTTACAGACTGAAATTTCACTCTCAAAATGAGTGTGTTATAATGCTGCTGCTGGCCCCTTATCGTGGAATGTCTCTTGCCTGCACCTTAATGTTGTCATCTCTGGTTTAATAAGACAATCTTCTTAATCAGCTAGTTCACTGATTAGCACTTCTTCGTAGTCTGCAGAAATGTGATTGCGGGAAGCCCAGCATGAAAGGAATATAGCATGATCTCGCCAGGATTATCGACACGTGTGCTCAGTCTCTGTTGTCTGCCCTCCCCGGATATTGGGAAGAATCCACCTCACCCTGTGATATAAATTTATCTGGATGATGTTGGTTTTTAACCAATAATACACTCCACTGGCTTCACTCCATTCTGTACTGATGTTCTGTCTAGTTGTCTAATTTTGCATCAATGCAGCCTTATTAAATTGACATGTATTTCATTTTTATCATACTGCATATTTCTGTATGATATATTATGCGATATTTGCATAAATATTAGTAAGTTAAATAGAGCGCACAGACTACACATGCTTGTGTAGCATTTTTTAATAAAATTGGCAGTCTTCGTTTTTGACCTTTAAACAGATGTCTCAAGTATCCCGCTGAAGATAACATCTGCTATACTTCTATTCATCCATCCCTTTTCTACACCCACTTCTCCTGGGTCATGGCCATTGTCTTTCAATGATGCTTAAACACTTCTGTGAAACTTGGGCATCCACAAGGCTTACAAAGGATCATCCAGCTATATTTGCACAGGCAAAACAGTCAAGAATACATACGACAAAAATCTAGGGAAAAGATATAGGTTCATAGACAATGAACATTTAAATAAGCATCAGTAACTCTCAGAGACATCCTTGTGTAGGGTGTCCCCGCCAGAAGAATAAATATTGCCCCATAAGTGATGATGCTGACCAGTGAAAGTAATTAACAGTTTTTTAAGTACATTTTAGAATTTTGCTTCTCACAAACAAAAAATGTCCATGCTTGTTATGCTTTGCTTTTTGTCGATTAAAGGTTAAGATTTATGGACACGATATGTAAAGCATGTTAATTCAGTCTTTTGGATATAAAAGCAGGCTTTCCTTTTTATCTTCGGGTGAATTTCCTGTGTACAGTCCCATAATTCATTTAGCATTACAGACATTCTGGTCCTTGCAGCCGTGTCGATGCTTCCCGGAGGAACAGAAAGACTGTGGCACCGACATGGTCTGTTTCGCTCATCCATAATACAGGCAGAAAACGACCTGAGCAATCAGCGGAACACCCCCCCCCCCACACACACACACACACACACTTTTCTGGCTGCTTGGGGTCTGAATAGGGCTCTGATGCTGTTAAAATTGAGTGCCTAATTAACTGAACTACAGCCTTCAGTTTTCACATCACAAAAATGATAGTTAGAAGCTTTGCAGATTAAGTCGTGCACTGGAGACTTGAAGTTTGCCATTAACCCATCAAGTATTTCATAAATTGACGTGGGGCAACACTTTGAGTGATGTTGCCCCGGCAACTGGCAATCAGGTGAGGCAAAGGGCCAATCAGAGTTGATCAAATAGAAATTTGTCGCCCAATGTCAATGGGAAAGTGCCGAAGCAACATTGCTAAAAAAGTTGCCCTGTGTATCTTCAGAACTGAGGAACAACAAATAAACCTGGATTTCGTGTTGCCATTTATTTCAGAAAATATTTTATAGCCCATGCAGCAGTATTGGATGCAATGAAATTACCCCATGAACGTCCCATTGAATTGTACCATCAGCCACAAGACAGCTGTGTGATAAATCACTTTCTCGGGGGGATTAAATGGCTGTTGACTTGTTGCAGTCATTATCCCTCTGTTATCTTCGTCCAGCAGGTACCTGTGAAGTTCTGTGCTGCAGGCTTGCAGACGACAAGACAGTTTAAAGCCCTGGGATAGAAACGTGAGGGTGATTGAAGAAATTGGCGAGATGTGACAAGCACCCATCGCTCTGCTTCCTCCCAGCTCAGCTCCCCAACCCCCACCTCGCCGCTGTTCTTCTGAACTGGTACAAGCCCCCCCTCCTTGGAGGTGAAAAGCGCCGAAGTCCGTTTCAAGGTGCCGGTTCAGAGGGCTTGATGGCACCGAATGGGCAGCATGCAGCCAGGATGACCTGCTATTTTAAAAAACGAGTGCTTTCAAAAAGGTCAGAGTGTGACTTCCAGATAAAAAGAGGCCAGTTTTTACTGAGGGTACGCAAATTCAGTTCTGGTGAGTGGTAGGAGGTGTAGGGGCCCTCGGAAGTGGGTGAAGGCGGGGGAGGGGGGGCGTTGCCATGCTCCTGTTCTGCTGGAGGCGCACATGAAGAAGAATGCCCTCCGTAACCGCAAAAGCAACCTCCATTACCTCCTGGGCCTGAAGTGGCTCCATTTCTGTGCTCGGCGTGTAAACAGAAGCCTCTTCTCTCTGCTTTCCCTAAAGGTTAAGTGAAGTGAAAGTGCCGACAGCCAACCCAATGTCCACTTGGCCCCCGCGTCCCCGGTCAACCCAATGTCCACATGGCCCCCGCGTCCCCGGTCAACCCAATGTCCAC
>JAODKE010000146.1:7114674-7128679 GCA_026779605.1 Mormyrus hasselquistii
CATCATTATCACAACCGTTCATGTTAGCGTTCACGGTAAATTCCGGTTTTACGAATGCTCCTATTTAATCAAAAGTTTTTCAATTGTTTGCATTTTTGGGTTCGCTCTATGACTGATGTCTTGTACAAATTCCTTTAATATAGCAACCTGAACGTCATAACTTAAATTCAGCATAATCACTATGAGCACTTTTGAACTGGGAATGTTGTCGTTGGCAAAGGGAAAATGAAATATAAGCAGGGAAGTATTTTAATGGGTAAGGGGGGAATTCGCAACTGTTAATTATTTGGTGACCTTGTATTCGATTTGTTTGAGCGCTTATAAAAAACTCTAATGCAGACCAGACCGGTAAAGCGACCGAAAGAAGCACGAGGTTTCAATCTACTTTTATTATTTAACTCTAAGAGAGTGAGGTACTGACGAACACGCAACCAGCAAATAATTACAAACAAGCGATATTTTAATAAAAAATCAGACTGGACCTTCAGTGTTTTCTCATAAATTAGGGAACCGTAATACAAGAGTATTTCTAAAATGTTTTTATTTTCACGAAGGACTTGAAGAAAGCGCACAATAACAAGTAAAATATGATTACAAACATGGCAAAAATCCGTTGTGGGTTTCATCAACTTACTAGGTCAAGCCATTAAGACAAACGTAAGGCAATACCAGATAATACAAAATGATAACTAACGAATCCTTTTAAAGAGTCAGATAATGGTGAATAATCCTAATTTTACCAGCTATATGCAAAACAACATTAAGTTTGTTAACATGATAAAAAAAATCCCGACTTCTACGAGTTATTAGCGATATCAGAATACATACGGTTTTATGAAAAAAGTAAAATAAAAATTGAGGTATCAATGAAATGATTCCCCAGAACTAAATCAATGACAACGTAAGAAACGTTGAGAAATTGTGTCGGTTAGAGCTCTTAATAAATTAGAGTCTTTTTGAAATGTGAGGTACTACAGCTTTCATGTGAATATTTGGAGGTGTTTTATGGGAGAAGTAGATAAGTCACATGTAAAAATGAAGGACATTAAAGTTTAAAAGCAAACTTATGCTATCTTCGCTTACGTGGTCATTTAGGTTTGTTTATGCTATTTAAATTGCAGATAGGAAAATAAGGAGGAAAAATGTCTGACGCACCCAGTTTGTGAAAGAGCAGAGGCTGAAGGTCTGTGGTAACCTGGTAGTTGATACTATTGTAATACTTCAATAAAATGAATGACACAAACAACTGTAAGGTGTTTTAAAATCATGCACAAACTACTCGTCGAAAACACTGCATTTGCAGGAATCAAAGCTAATTAATCAAGCTAATTAATTTCGACCACAATACACAGGAGGCTTGAATCTATAATTTTCCATGTATGCTACGTACATTTTGCCATCATTGCTTCATTTAGAGGGAGCATAAAAAACGTATTAAATGGGATTCAGTTACAGGTCGCTTTTACGAGATTTCGTGTTTTCTGACCGGTAAAGGGTTTCTACCCTAAACATCTGAAGAACATTTAGGCGGGTTAAGAAGTTGCTGTTTTTCACGTTAGTCGGTGAACTTCTGGGATTTTTTTAGAGAGGTGTAATTCAAAGATGCATTTCTTATGATAATATTGGAATACAATTTCTCATATGAGTACACACTTTGGTTACCAAAACTTAATCTACGCATTTTGTAGTGTAACTTTTTACTATACCCCAAAATGAGGAAAAAACATTGTTCAACAATTCGGAATTAAACACCTACTCTTATTTGAAGGGAAACGGCCTCTGTGGGACTAGGCTGTATAAGTACTCTTATATAGTTATTACTAAACGTAATATATTTAGCTTTCATGTAAAATAATCGTGTACAAACAGCCAAGTGTGATACATTATGGGTATTATCAGAAAGCGTATGTAGCCGAATAGTTATTCAATTTCGAGTTCAGGGTCATTGAAATTTTCATATTATCCACTGAACAGGGGTTTATTTTTATCCTAAAATGCAGATATAATGCTCATCAGAAGTGCATTTTAAATATCCGTTATTCGTGTAGGCCTACGCAGATGTAACATGGACCTGGATACAGCTACCAGATAGCGGCAGCAAAAACAACAGAAAAAGTAGGTTTGGATTTTGCTAGGCCTATTTGGTACAGGGCAGAGTCATTTTCAACCTGAGAAATTAAGCTGAATGAAGAAAAAAGAGAGAGAGAAAGAAAAAAAAACAAAATTGGCTGCGCAGTAAGAATGTCAGCGCTCCCGGTCCTGCTTTGAACACTGTACACCTTAAGTGAATCTGACCGCAATTATTTCTTTTATCTTGCAGACGATCTCTTGCACTCTCCTTTGCGAAGACAAAAGTATCTGTTTGATGTCTCGGCCCTTTCGGACAAAGAGGAGCTGGTGGGAGCTGAATTAAGGATATTTAGAAAAGTGCCAGGGGATTTCCAAACGACCCAGACAGGCCTCTATGGCATTCAAATACTCTCCTGTCGATCAGAGAGGCTACTGGATTCCAGATCTCTTGATCTTCAGGATGCTCAAAAGCCAGGATGGGAGGTTTTGGATGTGTGGGAAATGTTTAAAAACCGCCATCACTCCTCACAGGGGGGCCGGCTTTGTGTCCAGCTCAGGGCCACTCTTGGTAAAACAGAAACGGAAATTGATTTAAAACATCTCGGATTTGACAGGAATGACCGCGCCCAGCAGGAGAAGGCGATTTTGGTGGTTTTCACCAGGTCCAAGAAGAGGGAGAACCTCTTCAACGAAATGAAAGAAAAAATAAAATCCCGCGGATCGCGGACAAAAGAAGAAGACGACAGCCATCAGTTCAAAGCCCGGCGGAGACGCAGGACTGCGCTGAACAGCCGCCACGGGAAAAGGCACGGGAAGAAGTCCAGGTCTAGATGCAGCAAGAAGGCACTGCATGTTAATTTTAAAGACCTGGGGTGGGACGACTGGATCATCGCACCACTGGATTACGAAGCATATCACTGCGAGGGCGTATGCGACTTCCCGCTGCGATCGCACCTGGAGCCGACCAACCACGCCATCATCCAAACTCTGATGAACTCCATGGACCCCAGCAGCACGCCGCCAAGCTGCTGCGTGCCAACCAAGCTCAGCCCCATCAGCATCCTCTATATAGACTCTGGCAACAACGTCGTATACAAACAGTACGAGGACATGGTGGTGGAACAGTGTGGCTGCAGGTAGCGACTTACTCTCTCCGCGACGCTGGTAGGTGTGGAGATGAGATCACAAACGAGAAGACAAATAACACGTGGGCCCATCCAGTGTGAAAAGGAAGCAGTTTCCAAAAGGTCTTCGACCCCACAACTTTTGCGTTTGCTACACCAAGTATGCCTTATCGATACTCGAAAAGGGATTTTAAATACAGTTCATTATTGTTAGCATATGCAAATACTAGGCCTATATTTATTCCGTCATTTTAAGCTCCTTAAAATGTATTCCGTCATTTTACACTCAAACGTAGTAACCGTCAGTTAACAGTTAATTGCTGCGAAGTCATGGTAAGTTTTTGCCTACTCATTTCCAGGAAGAAAGTTAATTTATCACTCACTCGAGTACATGGACACACAGATGGCCGTAGACAGTTTAATTTCCAAATCTGCGCTGTCCATTTTGATGTCGTCGTTCTCCCATATTGACGGAGTTACTCGTTAAAAATGATAAATGTTTTATCTGAATGGAAGAAAACACAGAGCGCCGTTATGAATAGAGATTATTCTCTGTTGGACTTTAATACGAAACCTCAACAAGCACCTGTTTAAAACTAAGGCCCTTAGTGTTGAAGCAGAAGGACTGATTGTAAATCTGTAATTCCTTCCGTGGTCCTGAAACCTGGGAACTTGGGACCCTGAGATGTGAGCCCCTGCCGCTTCTCAGTGATGAATGTGATCTCACCAAACGCGGATCGAGATGCAATGAAAGCAGGAACTGCGCTTTCCAAGCGATTAACGCCACTCGCACTCTGCTTCCGAGTCCCGGGTCCGACAGCCAAACCACAGCCGTGGAAAACTTTAATACCAGCTACACTGTGCGTGACTTACATAAGTAAAGGTGTCGTAGATCCGCATGGTCTGGACAAGAAAGTCGAGCTGAAATGATGCCTAGACCGTGCGAAGTCACAATGAAAAAAAGGAGACGAAGACTGGGACTTGAAAGTTGCTTCCTATAAGTTTGCTGGAACCCCTGACGCTTGGTTGAACTTTTAGCTGCGTGACTGCAACGTCTGCATCCGTACAAATGCACTTCCACGTTGCGCGGTGGGAAGTTTCCGCGAGAAATCCACTGACTAAAAAAAGACTCGCAAGCGAGACATTAAAGTAATGCACATTAGCTTTAAATGCACTGCTGTTCATAATTTGAGCTGTAAATATTTGTATATTTAAACTCCTCAAGTGCAACAACGGAGAAATGAACCACCGCATTTCTTGCAAATGTATATAACTTTATATGCACTCAAATCCTTAATTTCTAATCTATTATTATTTTATTATTTGTGTTGTACATATGAGTCTCATGATAATCATATTTCTTACGTTGATAAGAGTAATTTAAAAATGTATTCATTATTCTGTACTGAGGGTGGAAACACAATTAATCTATGTCTACCTCACAGTTATAGACTTCGACTTCTGAGGCGAATTCATGTAGAGTCTAAAGTGTTTTTTTTTTTTCAATTCTATATTTTTAATGAATAATATTTCGCACTATTACTGTACTAATAAAATGGGGAAAACGCACCTGCGACAATTCCAAATTGCTTACTTCCCTTATGTTTTCTGGAGTTTGCGCAGCGTGATCCTCACGTTTTGACTTTTAGAGGAAGTAGCGTGATCACGGCTCCACGCGCAGCCTTTGGGGTTTTAAGGTTAGGGCCGCATTGTCATACTGGACTGTACGTTACCTGCAATTATTTAACTTTCTCTTGACAAAATACTGGAGATGTTGGTAAAGAAGGTATTTTTTTCGTCAACCTCAAATGCAAAATCGCAGGCACGTTCATTATATAAAAAAACAATTATATATGGATGAATATATAAACATAGGATGATGAAAAATCATATATTATTATTATTATTATTACGCAATACATATGTTACATTCGGAACCTCAAGGACAGCATTGTGCCTTTAAATATATTTGAATGGAAAATGAAGAAGAAAGCGAGCAGTTCGCAAATTCATTATGGACTTTACAAAACGGTGCAGAATTCTAGAAAAGCCCGCCTAAAATTCCCTAAGTATCAATGCTATGTTCTGCTTCAGGAATATGAATCAGTTTATATCTGCATGTTTAACTTCATGAACTGACACAGTTTTTGCTTTAAACAAAAGTCGTTCCCTGAGTTATAAGAAATATAAATAATCATGTGTTAGTCATTACAGATTCAACTTTAATGGATCAAAATATTATAAATCCCAGTGACAATGATTATAGCTATAAAAATGGTGAAAAAAGATTAATGGAGAGTTTGATGACTTCTCTGCGCTTCCTGTCCGTGTGTCAGCTTTGCTACCATCGCAGAAACGGCATTAAGTCATATCGGCACCATGATACTTATGAGCCTCGGTCCGTTCTCTCATAATGTCGGGATTGTGTTCTGAGCACCAAACCCGCACTTTCAGGTTGGACACCAGACACTGTTGTCCATTTGTGACATTTGATGTGACATATTGAGTACCGCTCTCTCACTGATCAAAATGTTGGGCTGCCCAAAATGTTCCCTTTTGAAACATTTCCGAACACCAGGAAATTCCAGAAACTTTAGAGGTGCTTTCAGATTTGGTACAAAGTGGGCCAGGATCACATGGTCTTGAGGTCTTTGGTTTACATTCCCAATGGGATACTGTCTACCCCTTAGGCTGAGCAGTTTGCTCCTACTCTTTAAGTACATGCTAAGCTTCATTAAAAAGACATGGTTTACCACAAAGGAACATCTGCTCTGTGCATCTGCCAGTCAGATATCAAAGATTGTTAAGCTTGAAGTGCTTATTACAAGCTTCTCAATAATGACCCTCGTTATTGGATCATGAATATATGAAAATTCTTCTTTACCTCTAGGTAAAGAATAGGGCTGCTTATGGATCTTACAGATAAAAAAAAAACTATATGTAGATTCACAGAGCCGTTAGTCGAGGTAAGTTCTGGAAAAGGTTCACCTTGTTTACCCATAACTTCCACCCTGGCCTGCAGCTATAGATGCTGGGCTGTGGCTCTCTCTAATCCATCAGGACATGTAAGCATCTCCCCCAGCCCCCCATCGACCTCTTGATCTGGCCCTTGGTAACTCCAGCTAAACCTGTCCCCTTTGTTTATAAATCTCCCCTCTCCAGTATCGGTTCAGGCTCTTCTCTGATGATCTCAGAGGTTCTCCTCCACACCCTGCTGCTAATAATTCACTTTGCCATTGCGGTTTCGGTCTTTTCAGTTGCCCCTGACTTTACCGATTTTTGCACCGTGCTTCCGGTTGAAGGGCATGTCCATTCTGGCTTCTTGCCACCACGGGTCCATTGGGTACCTTCAGTGGTCGCACCGTGGAGATGAACGGGTGATCATCAGTCAGTGTCGTCAGGGAGGTCCTCATTATTTCAGGAATGTGTGATGGCTGTCACACCTGTCAGGTCCTCCAGATAATCTTCACAGGTGAAGGCAGGCTTCATGACAAAGGACAACAGTTACTCCCTACTAATTTTTTGGGGGAATTTATTTGCATGCTTATTGTTGCCTGAGGTAACCAGAGAGCGGCTCACTCTGTCCTGAGAGACGTGAGGAAGCAGCACTTCTCATTGTCCTCTGTAAATGTGTGCATGTGTATCACCTGGGCTTTATATTACAAGCAAAGCCCCTGGGGCTGGAATTTTTCAGAAGTTCCCACATTTCACACGCACACACACACACACACATGCATACAGCTTCTTCTGCAAATGGTTCTCCATTCCTACAAGTCAGGAGACCTGGGCGGGCAGGTTAGTTGGAGGGAGGCGCTTGTCCAGGGGGGGCATGTTTGTGAAGGGAGTGGGGGAATTGATGGTGTCTGCTGGGGGGCGGGTGGCTAGAGGACAGAAGGACGGCAAGGTCCACAGATGGACGAGTTCGGGGGAGGACAAGGAGTGGTAGATGCCCAGTGTGAGCCGCGGGGCAGCAGACCGTGCAGAACCCCCCCAGCACCAGTCAGAATAGGCAAACCGTGAGCTATAAATGCCTGTGACCAAACACAACAGTCAGGACATCTGACCTAAAGGTGGCCACATTTCCAGTTTGGTTTCCCAGTTCCCATCCTGCCGCTTCCATTTCCAGCTTTTCCTGTCAGGAAAACCACAAAGATGTGGCCCAGGCGATGTGATGCCAGCCCACTAAATTCACTTGCTTGTGCCTTAAGGTCAGAGGTCATACTTTCCTTATTGGCCCCAAACTTTTACTGTAACTGAGCTGCACGTCTATGTGGGGGGGGTAGCAGGTGGACAGAGCCACAGAGGGTCTCCCTTGGGGGGGGAAGGTGAAGTGACACACTCCTTTGGCAGCTGCGCAGACAGGATGGGGAAGCTGTAACCTTACAAAAGGTGGGGGTGTCCTTTCTAATGGGGCATCTGCCGACAGACACCCCCCACCCAAACTGGCCCCCCCCGGCTCCCCACTAACCACATTACATTGCATGTGATATCGTTGCTGTGGAAACACAGCCTGTCGTTACCTCTAATCTAATAAGGTGCTTTTGACATTCAACCGGAACTTGATTAGATGAAGCTGAAGTTCTCCGCCTTTAAGAAAGGCTCACCGGATGACTGACACGCCGCATGCACGCCTCGGGCGGGAAAATCAGATGGCCCTTAATCAATGCCGACCGCCTAAGCGTAACGTCAGGCCATTGAATTACCATTGGTGGTTAAAGGACCCCGGGTGTCACCCAACCCCCCCCGTTGAATGTGTCCAGGTGGCTCTGCGCACAGCCAGGAACCTTCTGGAAGATACTGGGCTTTAGCCTTTCCATGACAGCTCGCTTTTGGGGCTTTTGGGGATGAGAACCTGACCCCAAAGAAATGAGAACCGCTGTCTCCTGTCTATTTCTTCGTAGAGAGGCTTTGTGGACTCCAGGCATTTACAGAAGGGACAGCAGTAGGAATGACCTCCAGACTGCACCCCCCCCCCCCCGGAAGGCAAATATAATAACTAGGCAGCCTGGCCAAATGGCCTTATATTTCACCTAATTATGCTTATTGCCAGGTGTAGAGGATGACGGGGGGGAGGGGGGTAGCACTCAGGTATGAATAATGCAGAGATGGCATTGGGTGAGCCGCCTGTCGTCACATGGGGGGGTGTGGGGGGATTGTGTTTGACAGCAAGGGGGGAATGACCTCTCCACCCCGGGTGCAGTTATGATTTCATGTTATGGTGTCATGTGATGTGGTGAGGAGCAGTTGAGGCGCCCCCGGCTGGCGGGCGGGAGGAAGCGGTATGCGCGGCCGGCCCTCACCGTAATTACCCCATTAAAGCCGCACTGGCGGATGAAGCTTACAGATGTTTTATGACTGGGGGGGGGGGGGGTGTGTGTCTTTTTTTCCGTTTGTCCTCTTGATGAGGGACAGATTTACGGCACAGCTTGTCTGCTTTTCAGGAGCCCACGACATCCTCCCCCCCCAAGAACCGCAGAAGCGACCGGAAGGACGCGCAGCAGATGAGACCTGGCGGATGTGGGCCCGTCCAGCGCCGTCTGCGGCTCGCTTGCCGAAAGCACGTGTGTACACCAGGGGCGATGAGGGGGGGCAGGGGGGCTGCTAGACTATTCCACTGTGTTTTTACCTTTATCTTCTACTCCCAGCAAATGTTTACAGTCATCTGCTGTCCGGTGCAGCGGCGCTCAGGCGTAGCGGCACTCGGGGCATAGTAGCGCTCGTAGAGTAGCGGCGCTCGGGGCATAGCGGCGCTAGGGGAGTAGCGGTGTACCACCTTATCTTAATTATCTGAAAGCAGGCAGGCACCTTTAATCTCCTCTGCATGGGCTGTCCCACACAGTTCTCCCGCCGGATTTGACCATGATGCGAAAGTAAATTATGGCGACTGTGAGCAAAAAGACAACAGAGTGAGCCGCAATCACCTGGCCACTATGTGGCATCCAGCGATCACGGTCACCGTGGGGGGCAATGGTGGGTGCGCTAGGTTACAGGAGGGAGGCTATGATGTCATAAACAAGCCAGGTGGGGGCTCACACACCGTGGGCATGGGTGGAAAATCGTGATGTTTTTATGGATGTTAACAACCTGGGTATTGTAGGGACGTGTGGCTCATATTACAACCAACCCCAAAAGCTACAGGGTATTGGTTCAAGTCCCAGGAGGGAATGCTGTTGTACCCTTGACAGACGCATGTTACCTGCACTGTTTTGGTGAAACATTTCCATAAACAGCGCTGCCTGATTCTGAGTCTGAATGGTGTTTCCATGACTACACAGCAAAGTCCTTCAAACCCATCTGCTTTTCGATGTCACGCTAAGAATTAAACAATTAAAAATTAGGCAGCTGAAACTAATCCAATGGGGCACAGCAAATTTAAAAGGCTGCATGTCTTTGGGTCCCTTATAATTCTAACAAGAGCAAATTTGCACGCTTTGTTGTTTTTTTCAACATAATTATTCAGTTTGAAAAACATGGCAGAGAAAGAGACACTTTCAGTGGCAGCTTTGGGAAAGCAAAAAAAATAAATAAAAATGCCAGAATAAGATCTTTTTCTCCACATACCGGATGGTCCTGTGCCCTCAAAATGCGTTTTCTCAGTGGCTGGATCCCCCACATCCTGACTCTGATTCGAATTCAGGCCCATCTTCTCAAATCTGCTCCAGAGACACAGTTGGAGTCCTGAGACTTTGGATCAAATTAGCAAGGAAAAAAGAACATGTGTTTCTGTCCTACTGTAGCATAAAGAGACACATGAGAGTCATTGCATGTCATCTTAATTAAACATGTCATGTTGATGCGAAAGACGTGACATGTTATCCAGAAAACGGCGGAGACCTGACATAAAGAGGTAGAGCGAGAGTCTTTTAATAACCGGGGGTCAGCAGGGGAACATCCAGCATTAATCATTCACGGCCATGACACGCAGGGTGCCCCGCCAAGATGGATCGCCCGCAGCCGTCCGCTCCCCGTGACCTGAACACGTCCCCGTCATGTCGCCGATAAACGGGATGACTCTTGTGACATGGGGGCGAAATGAATCAAAATTCTCCTCCCAGCCCAGGCCGGTGATGGATTGCTGTTGTGCTGAGATCCCAGTTGAGCCATGACAGCTGCCGCCCCACATTCCTGCGCCCTCGTGCCCACAGCGGCCTCGGCCCGCTCGCGAAATCAGACCCGCAGTAACCGCGACGCACCTCTTCCACGACGCTTCTCATCTTCTGAAATCCTCCACGGGTGCAGACAAGCTCCGCCCTCTAAAAAAGAAATCCCAAAACTGTCAAAGTCGTACAGCCATGTACTGAAATTCTTGAAATATCCGCTTTCAGAATGTTGTCTCTTTCTGCACGGAGAATTCCCTTTTCTTTCTCTTCTCCTGACGTAACTTTATCACCCAGTCTGGATTTTTTCCCCCGCCTCGTCCCTCGGTCGGGTTTGAGCACAAAAGTGTGTCCTTCACGCTCAGTTTGCTCTTATCTGACCTCTTAGTGAACTGCAGTGATGTGAAAAGTGCTTTCTGCTGAAGACTCCAATGGCAGTAAGCATATGCCAATACAAAGGAGGGGAGACTCAAAGCTTTGCATGGTAAGCTGAAAAGGAAAGTGCTGCGTGCTTCTTTGTGTGTGTGTGGGGGGGGCATGGGGGGGGGTGTGTTGACTGGATGTGCCTTTGAGCAGAGGAAGGACATTTGACTGGCAGAGATAGGAATCCTTCGCAGATGAGCGCAGAGAGCAAACAGCACTTTGGAGGATTTACATGGGGGGGTCAGATTCTGGCTCTGACTCCCCAGGTTTAAACCCCCCCCACCACCCTGCCACCTCACCTCACCCAATCCCAACTCTCGCCTCACCGAGCGTGTGTTTGACAGGACCCCTCTTTCTGAGAGAACGGCCTGCCCCCCCCCCGCAGCCGGCCGCAGAGGAGAACCCTGACCCCTGGCCATTAACCTCTCCGCTGCGGGCTACAGATCGTACATCACGCCGCACTAATGCTGTCACGCACTCTGCTAATGAGCCGACAGTGACGCCCACACCAGGGCCTGTTCCCTTTATGACCCAGCCTCTTCCACTGCTCCACTATCTAGCACTAGTTGCTCAGCACTGTCTGTTGTTAATCTCTACACATCATACTTTTTTTACATGCTGTGTTTTAGCCCAGTCAGTTTGATCAGGGGTCTTCACCTCCATCCAAAGGAAAATCCCCACAAAGTACTAAGAGACTCGATCCAGGGCAAAATCAGCACCGGCTTTGCCACGGTCAAACTATGAGGTTAAAACAACGTGCGACAGAATAATTAAACTCGCCGAAATGTAACGATTTTTACAGTTCCCCGAAATCAAGCAATTCCTTAAGATACCAAGGGAGTGTTATTACAGTGAGCCAGGCTGTTAAATTCACTGAGCGCCCCCTAGAGTTTAAAGGTTGAGAAGGTTAAGGAAGTGACCGCAAAGTCCCACGAAGAGGCTTCAAATCCTAGGAGGTGATTCTGTGGCCGGCCAACAGCCAGCTGTATAAATCTGTAAAGCGGCCACTTAGGCCGTCTTGCCAAGAAAATAACTAATAAATGAATGTTTTAGGTACTTTAAGGTTATAAATATGACCAGTCATCCCTTGTGGTTTCTTGTGCTGTAACACTTTATAAATTTAACATACTGTTTGAGCATTGTGATGTAGTTAAGTAATTTGAGTATTTTAACTGTGACCTGCGCAATATGATGGAGAGGAAATGGCTGCTAATGTCGACGATTTGTTTAATTCTATGGCAAAAATACAGAGATAATTCAACTGTCGCTGTTTGATTGCTCTGCATACATGCCTTTATCTAAATGGAATCATTATCTGTTTTTATTACCTGGGTATAGGATTTTACAGGTAAATTCACGCTTAGTGCATTCACACTTGTTAGGGTAGCAGGATAGCAGGACCATGGATGGAGAATTCCTGCTCTGCATCACTTATCCTCACACATCAGAAGCTAAAAACAATAAGGCATGCAAAAGCAGAGGATTACCCCACAAAATTCAAAGACAGGAAGAAGAAAACTGCTTGCTGGCACGTGTATAATATGTGTGTGTGTGTGTGTTTAATCGGCCATGGCAGAGCTATGCACTGCTTAAAAGTATTTTTGGACAGTATTAAGACAGCAATTCCAAATTTTAAAATCTACCAAAAGTACATAATATTTAATTTTGCACTTTATTCAGGGATACTTCACGCTATTATCAGGAGAGATTTGCCGATGATTCACCCTCGTTTTCTGCTGTGCTGGAGGAAAAAACGCCCGGCTACAGGGACAGTGGTTTTTTTGCCGCGAACGCGCCGGCACTGGGCACCGGGGTGCGGTAAACGCTTCCAGAGACGCGACATTTCCACGGAACCCAAGGAGGGCCTGACGGAAACCCATCCTTTCATGTCCCATTCCGTTTTCAAGATTATATGATAAACAGACCAGGGGAAGCGATGTATACAGCCACGGTCGAACCACTACAGGATCCAGATGCCTTGGGAAATTAGCCTCCTGTCTACTTCAGAGGCCTGAAACATAGTCAGAATTAAGATCTGGTATTTCTCATCAACCTTCTTGGATTGCCAGGATAGTGCACTGAATCAAATTAATTTTTTGCCCCGTATTTCCCCATGAAACGTACACCCCCTCAGCCCCCTTCCCCATCAGCAGACATTCAACAGATGCTTACCAATCTTACTAAATTAAAACGGTTTGCATAACTTTTTATAATCTTTTTAAAAAACCACACACATACACACTGCAGGGTGGAGTAACATGCATTTTCTGTAATTATGGAAATGGATGGACCCTGCTGACACCTGGGCGTCCAATTCTTTTGTGTGTGGCTGGAATAAATTCAGGATAAACAGAATCCCAGAAGGAGCCAAACGAGTATGAATGCGAGTGAATACGACCACGGCTGCACAAAACAAATGTCTATTTTCTTAGGTTGCTATATTTATGTCTGTTTCTTGTTGACTTAGTAACATAGTTCCAAACATCTTGATGTGTTTATTTTGATGTATTACAATGCAGAAAAGCTTAGCATTGCTGTTAACACACTGGCAGTTATGCAGAAACGGGAACATTTATTTGAAAATGTCACCAAGAGAAAGCAAACTTTAATCATTAGAGCCGACTTGCATAGGAATTCAAAGCTTAATCCGTCGCATCACTGAAGATAAGATTGGTAAGACCCGTGAAGAGGTAGTAGAATTTGTTTTTGGCAAATTAATTTTAGTGGTGTGTTGCAATGCTGGATGCGGTCTCAGGGGATGGTTTCAGCTGAAAAAGATGGCGCAAAGAAGACTATATTCATTGTCAGCGAAAGAAATTGATTTGCCGTGTTTTGAGTAATTCTTTGTTACAGTCCTTGATTACCCAACACGCATCCCACAGCTTGCTCCCACTTTCCCTTTTTAAAAATATTTACCCCCAAACACCACCACCACACCCCCTCCGTCAGCATCGCTTTGAAGCAGGACAAATCAAGGCGGACCTCTGCAATTGCACCTAAAAGTTGCCATTTTGAATGCAAATAGAGTGACCTTGATGGCAAATATGGATACGGGAGCAAGTCCATGTATGGCTGGCACATGCATGGGGAGGGTGCCACGCATGCATACCTGCACGGGAGGGTGTCATACCTGCATACCTGAATGGGGAGGGTGTCACGCATGCATACCTGCACGGGAGGGTGTCATACCTGCATATCTGCATGGGGAGGGTGTCACGCATGCATACCTGCACGGGAGGGTGTCATACCTGCATACCTGAATGGGGAGGGTGTCACGCATGCATACCTGCA
>JAODKE010000146.1:7131762-7146839 GCA_026779605.1 Mormyrus hasselquistii
GGGGGGGGGTCTGTGTTCGGTGGGGGGGGGGGGGGGGGGGTGGGGGGGGGGGGGGGGTTGGCGGGGGGGGGGGGGGGGGGGGGGGGGGGGGGTCCTACATTAGAGCCTCAGATTCAGTGGCAGCATTGGGTTAGTGCTCTTTTACGACGGGGCTGCGTTTGAAATGTGGACCAGATGAGTGTGTGGCAAGCGGCTTCCCTGTAATTAAAAATGCCTGCTGCTTTTTTTTCCTCTTTTTTTTTACTACAAAATGAGATCACAGATCATTTTTTTCATATGTGCATCAAACAGAAAATTACACAGGAGTACAAGACAAACTATTAGTTGGGATAATTTCTCAAAACCTACACATGCCCCAACCCCCCCGCTTCTGATTGTTTACAGATCCTTTCCTCTTGTGCCCCAAAAATGGCGGGAGTGCTTTCTGGAAGGGGCTTTGGAATGCCACATACCAACCCCCCCCCCCGGGCGCTTTTACCGCTCACGGGGCACTGTGGTGAGACTGCCTGTGATGTCACACGAGGGCAGCATTTGGAGAGGGGGGAGGCTAGGGAGAGTTTCCAAAAGGCCCCGCTCTTCATGCGGGGAGGGCAGTAGCTACTGCAGACACGTAGACAGGTATGTCAACAGGGGGCCTTCAAAGTCCCGAAACGTACTGCCTTCCCCGAAGCTGCATGTGATGCTGCTGCAGCTGTGCATTATTACTGAAAAATCAAGCAGGCTGGGTCACCCCTCTGTCCCAGAACCTCACAAAAGACGCAGCCAAGCTGCATTAAAGAGCGCGTCAATGCGAGGGCAGCGCAGGGACACGAGAGCCAACGAAATGCTATGTGACGCACGTTGGATTGATCTGCAGGGGCCACATGTGCACAGCAATGGGCCAATGAGGCTCCCAAACCTGCGCTGAGCCGTGTCATGTGACGTAAACTGCAAGAGGCCCTGTCACGTGACCGGTGGTCAGCTTTCAGCAGAGTGCCACGTTCGGGTTTTGCTTAAGCAGAAATACAGCTTCTAAATGGGAATGTAGCAAACAGGAGGGCCCCCGTCCCACTTCCCATCAGGGATCTTCGCAGATCGTCGAGCAGCACAAAGACCAGCCATAAACTAGCAGACTTATAGCCCTGTTGGTCTGGTTGGGGGGGGGGAGTATAGGCCTTGCTTCCTGACTAGGAGTGCAGAATTCCAGTCCCTTTGCGGTCAACCTATATGCCATGTAAAGGGGCTCTCACACAGACTGGAGTGTCTCCATAAAGACCAAAATCACCACTGGGATGTTTACTCACTCTGACGCATCTGTATAGTCAATGGAACAAATCTTTACTGAGCTCTCCTCCACGGCATAAAGCATTGTAATGTCTTTTTGAGCCCCCCCTGCCTTTACCCTCCACGCATGTTTACTGGAATTGGCCAATCTGCTAACCCCCCGCCTGCTCGTGACACGGCCTCACAAGCGAATTCCCAGAGAGCGTATTCATGAGCCTCTGACCACATCATTACGGGCAGGAATGTTGACAAACAGGCCGCTGTTCCGTACCTGCACGTGTCCCTCCGGCGTAATCCTGTTTACCTTCTGCTCCCACTCCTCCACGTTCAGCCGCGGTGTTCAGCCGCAGGGAAGCCGTGGAGGCCCATACTTCTCCCTCAGTAAAAATTAACTCAACGATTCATGTCCTAATTAATCCAAAGGGCTTCCCCCGTGTCCTAATAAAATCATTCAGGATAATACCAATTTCCTGACGGCTCACTCAGTACATGTGCTTTTAGTTGCTCTATACAAGAGTTTCCTTCCACGGAAATGGAGGGAAATTTATGACCCTTTATAATTTTTTTCCCCTGGGGAGATACAATCCCACATGATGATTCCGGAGGTCCCCCTGGTCGCTGGGTCTTACACACAGGGATTCTACAGGAGAGAGGATCAGAGCGAATGTTGGTCATTCTAAAAGACAAAGAAAACGTCCGACTCGGGCTGATTTGAGAAACAATAATGTAGCGTTATGGGACGATGTTCTCAGATGGTGGGATGTACCATTGGGACGCACATGTTTGCGTGTGGAGAGTGAGTTGACTCAGAGCTCCGGGGTGACGTGTAATTACTATGAATGTCACACGCCGGATCCACATGGGATGACAGGAGAGCCATTTTTCTGATAACCAGTCTAGGATTTTCCCAGTGCCAGGAATCTCCAAAAGCTGGGGTCCTGTACCCTGGACATGATGATGTGAACTTTCCATACCTGCTACACCTGGACAGGGACCAGGAAGTTGCCCAGAGGTCATTACAATCATCACTAGGACCATATATTTTCAGGCTGAGCCAGCCGTCTGCATATCTAAAGCAATTTACTGTCTAATAGCACCATTTACATCTTTTAAGTTGCAAAGGTGCAACAGACAGTTCGCACCTATAGACTATTAGGATCCCTGTATGGACTCGTACTCGTGCAAATGATAGAAATAATAGTTTATTTTTTATTTATGTACGCTGTGAACAGTAAGGTACACATGGGAACCTGACAAAATGTGTCCTGAAATTAAAGTATATGGAAAACTACAGCACAGATGTTTTTCAGCAGAGGCCAGTCTTCTTCTTGGAGCGAGTGGAAATGTTCACTTTGACACTTCGTGGTCCTGTGAGCATTTAACAAAAGAACAGGCATCTTCTCAATGGTAACAATCAACTTTTAACTGCACCATGAACTGCTGTATTACAATATAATACACTGACAATCCATTTCATCAGCAACCAGCGCTGTATCTATTTATCAGCAGATGCTATCAAATAGAGGAGCACTGATATCTCTTGGTGTCCATAGTTCTTGTGACTTCCCATCTCTCCCCGACATTCTAGGGCTCCCCACTGCAGCGCACTGACACCCCCAAATGACGCGTAATGTCCCGGAAATCTGATAGTCCCCTGTTTGCCAGCGGTAGGATTTGTTATACTGCAGCAACTCTGCCCCACTTGGTCAGCAAATTTTACAAAACACAAAATCATTGTATTTCATTTGTTTTATACTTCACTGTTTAAGAAATTATATTTGTAGTTAAACCGCAGTTGTTCAGGCTATGGGTCAGCTACTGGCGGCAGTAAAATAGAGTTTCTGGTGTAAATAGCTTATAAGGAAATGATTAAAAAGCTTGAATCATGTAAAATGTGCCCCTGTTAATTTCCCATTAATAAAAATGGTACAAGGGTGTGAAGCGTCAGACGCGGCAGCCGGCTGGCTGTGTGTCTAAGGGACAAGCTGCTTCCCACACATTCAAAAAAATCTTACATTTTCTGGGTAAATGCTTTTGTGAAAATTCTTATTTTATGGACCATTGGATTTATATCTATTTACTTACATAATGTCGGTTAAGCAACCTGCTAAATGGTATGATGACAGGACTCTGCAGAGAACTTGAACCAGCAGCCACTTACTTAAGTACCGTGCATAGCTGCAAGTAATACGTATGCGAAGCTGAATGATCTCCTGAAGAATGGCCACCCGAATCGAAGACATTCTCACAATCTTTTTCATGACTCAGTTTAGTTTTCTGGCATGACGGGAAAATGACACTCGGTGAATTACTTTAAAAAAAAAGTTCCACCGGATGTATTCTACCTAAAAATCACATCCTGTCAAAACCAACCCTGAACCTACAGCCGCCCAGTCACTGGGTGCCTGCAGAGAGCTTTCCGTCTGTGTGAGGGCCGTCGTGGAGACATGATTAACGCAGCAGGCATGGACTCTCTTCAGGAGGCTGGGCTTTGAACGCGGGCCTGTGTGCCAGAGAGGAGAGGTCATGCACCTCCGCACGCAAACACACGTGTGGCACATATGAACACTGGGGTTGCGGTTGGTCGGGGGAGGTGGGGTGGGGGGGGGGTCTATTTAAAGCAATGCAATATGCAGTCAAAGGTCAGATGCTCCAGAAGACTCTAATCAAGTCTCCCTCTCAGTTTGCCGCGGCTAGGGTTGAGTTCTCACCTCCCACTGTACGAGTGGTCGGGACTGAAAGGCGCGAGAGCTTTAATCTGCGTCGCTCATTACCTTTGCAAATAGAAAGCTACAAGATGGAATGTGTAAGAGATGGTACTCAGGTTACGGGCTAATTGATATCAGGAATCCATTGATTGGTCTTGAAACCCTTTGCCGTCACCGGGAAACACAAAACCTGGACCCTTGTGGTGAAGCGGTGGACTCGGCCTTTTTCTGGGTCACTGAGGAGAGAGAGGAAATCCACTCTGACATTAACAGGCTGCTAAAGGAAGTGTTTTTGGATTAAATTAAGGGGGGGGCTGACGGGGGCACAGTTCTTACGTCGCCATGGTGAGGGCAGAGGAAGCCCCCCCCCCCCATCGGGTTCGGCAAGGCCGGTGCTGCTACTCGTCCCAGTGTTCCCTGCATCCTGGGGCAGGACCCCTGTGCATGAAGAGCTGGGGAGCCAAGGAAAGCCCATAGCCCCCCCCCCCCCACACACACACCCAGAATCCCCCCCTTTCGCCCTCGGTGGGGCTCGGCACCGGCTCGTCCTCCCAAGATCCGCGTCCGTGTGCCAGACACAGTGGCGTCCCCCCAAAACCAAACGATGGCCGTGCCCGCACACGCCCCAAGGCCAGGAGGAGGCGTGGTAGCACTTGACACAGGGGTGCTGCATCTGGCCAGGCAGGAGCGGGGGTGGGATTCCTGCATCTTGGAGATAAACTCTGACTCAAATTATAGGCCTGTCTACCATTAAATTGTCGAGAGAGGAGCAGCTGAAGATAAGGGGCAATCTGAGGTCATCGGCGCAATCTGAGGGGCTCAGCGTCGCTCCTGCCTCCCGATAAACCCCCATTAATCAGGCCGCTGTGCCGCATCATTTTATTCGGTTCCTTATCTGTCTTCTGCGATAATTATTATAAATGAGTAGTTAAACGTTTGAGTGTAATGTGCAGACGGTGTATCCAGGCCTCGTGCCGTTGATTCCCTTTTAATCTTTAACCGGATAATATCCCACAGGCCGCTGGGAATTCCAGTGAGTCCCAGTGGGCGTTCATCACCTGGGTGTCTCCAAACCCCAAAGGCTGGTCCCAGGTGTGGCGTCTGGTGTGCTGTCAGCGGACGGACGGCTTACAGAGAGGCACGCCTGGCCGCACGCACGCCAATTCACGCCTCTCCGCAGCAACAGTTTCGGTTGTTTATTGCAGTGTTTCTTAAAGCAGTCCTTGGGGACACCCAGATGGTCCATGTTTTTGCTCTCTGGAGGGAGCAAAAAAGTGATTTGAGAAACACTGGCTCATTGCCAGGGTGGTTGTTTAAAATACATTTAGTTACTTATCCAAAGATAGCATTTTTTAAAATATTTTATATTGTAATACTTCACCTTTTTATACTCATGTCTTTTGTACTTGTATTCTTTCAGAGGTTTAGGTCTGCAAGCTGCTGATAATGAAATCATGTCGTTAACCATAACACCACCTGCCGCCCCAAAATAAAACAGCGGGAACATTAAAGGTATAAACTGTCCTTCCTAATCAAGCAGAGCCAGCCTTAGGTTCCAGAAAGGAAGAAGAGGAGGCCCCTGAGGTTTTAGTAAGGGGGGGGGTGCCCTAGGAGGAAGTAAAGGAGGTGGGGTTGTGGGGGCAGGCAGACCCCCCCCCCCCCCCCACGCTCTCCAAGGTGGAGATTACAGTAGATAAGGGGACACCCCCGCGGAAGGGGCTCTCCAAGCTGTCTCTCGTCACACTGCTGACCCCCCAGGAAGCTTAGACAGCTGAGTGGTTTCATAATTCTACTATCAAGCTAATCTGCAGATAAGGGGAGTAGAAAGTACAAACAAAATGCCAACCCCCCCTCGCCCTCGGCAAGCTGCTTTAGCACTGTCGGTGAGCAGGACGGGCGCCCGTGAGCCACTCTGCCCCCAGCATAAAGAGTCATAAGGGGTGTTTTTCGGACCATGGCGTGTGGGGGGGTGGTGCTGCTGAAATTATTTCTTTTATTTGTGGTTGGGAGGGCTCATATAAACTAGCATCCACCCCTCTATCTTGTTCAGAACCCCCGCATGACCTAGACCTCGATAACATGTCGGATCCCGGAAGTTAAGCCCCACATGATGTAGACCGCGGTAACGTAACAGATCCCGCATGGCCTAGACCTTGGTATCGTGACGGATCCAGCATGAACTAGACCTCGGTAACGTGACAGATCCCACATGACCTAGACCTCGATAAGATGTCGGATCCCGGAAGTTAAGCCCCGCATGATGTAGACTTCGGTAACGTGAAAGATCCTGGAAGCTAACCCGAGACGCAGTGCTGGTGTGTGTCTGTGCTCTCACCACATGCTCGTGCAAAGGGCTTGTGTGACGTGTGTGTTTTCAGGATGCGGTGGAAAGCTGCAGAAAGGCCAGCCAGTCGGAAAAAAGCTGTAATCGAGCCGAACGGCGTAAATGCAAAGGAAAGCAGGTTTATTGAAGCTACATAAACTGAGCTCCCTCTGGCCGCTTGTAAAATTTAATGAGTTCAGAATCTGCTTTTTCGGTGGGATCGTTGTTTTGGTTTTGACCCGGCGATCCGTTGTTAGTTCCTTTGTTTTGCTCTTTTAAGATCTACTCCTGCTCGGTAAGGTTTCTCAATTTCATTTCTCCTGCCCCAAAGTCGTACTCTCTGTTTTTTTTCCCAGAGCCAAAGGTCACTGATTCATACAATCACACAGTGCTCTGGATGGCAGCGCTGGCTGATTAATGTTGTAGTGTGTGTGACATCCGGACCTTTCCGCAGGACAGCTTGTCATGATGGTCGGTCCTATCAGAGCCAGTGAGTCACTTCCTCCTTGGAAAAGAGCAGCATTTGTCAAATTAAGCCCCAGACAGATGGAATCTCACCCGGTTTTGTATGATGCTTGCAAAAATAATATTTACGTCTGTCCGTCTTAAAGCCTCTTTTCCAGGTGACGTCGTCTTCATACATCCATACGTTCATTAGCCAAGTATGTTTCCATACATGGAATTTGCCTTGATGGTGCATTTATATGATATACATTGAACATCCAACACAAGGCAAATACAGAAAAGTAAAAACACTAGATTTTGCATTCTATAATAATTATATAATAATTATACGATAATTTATTATAACAATAGCAGTAATGATGATAATAATATAATTAACTAAACAAATATGAGATAGATAGATAGATAGATAGATAGATAGATAGATAGATAGATAGATAGATAGATAGATAGATAGATAGATAGATAGAATATTACTAGTTTTGCTTTTAATTTTAATCATTTTGTATCAATTTCAAGGTCTCATCTAGTAAAAAGTGAAGGAATTTTCCCCAATATAATAACTAAATTAAGTTTTTTTAAAGTAGTTTCTTAATTAATTAAATATGAATTCTGACATATAATATTAAGGGAACAAAAGAATTCCACAATAAATTACTGTAAAATGATGTTTTATGGGCGTAGAGTCAAATTTTATGTGTCATATAGATAGTATTTTTGCAAATGAGTGGCTGTTGACAGAGATTTTCAAAGTGACACCACAGGTCAGTATTTAAAGAAGGATTAGGGTTAGGCTTTTCTTAGCTGTGACCGCTGACTTGACCTGAATTTAAATGTCCCATTCTGATTCTCACCTTCTCTTCTCGTCTCTTCTCTTCATTTTAGCCGGGGTGGGGGTCTGCGGTGGCGGTATTCGTTAGCACGGCAGTAGTGTGACCCGCTGGCATGAGCGGACCCCTCCCCCCCCCTGTAATTACCACTGACCGATCTGTGCGGCCGACTTCCCGATGGCCCAGCGCACCTTTCATCTGCATTGGTCCCTGATTCGTCATCGGTGTGAATTTGAGGGCACATTTTAACCAAATAACAAACCAAGCCAGGCAACATTTATCAGGGTCGTCTTTATATAATGAGCCTTCACCCTGCCTCCGTCGTCAGACACACGCCACCCTGATCATTCCTAATTGCCGCCAGTGATTCATATCGAACATGTCTCAGCAGCCCAGTCGCAGGCTGCATGAGCTCTGTTTGCTACTATTGTGAAACCACCCATTTTATTCTCCTTTGTGTCCTAGGGAGACAAAATATTTGATCATATAAAACTGGCGAAAAGATTTGTGTCGGACATCGAGGCTTAATGTGACACCGCCGGTGAATTCTGGATTTTTAAAAACAGAACTGGACCCCCCCCCCCCTGCCCCCCCCAACGGAGAGTGTACAACTTTCTTGAATATGAATTGATTCTTGTATAACCAGGTCACTTTTGGGTCAGGTGACGGTGTCTATATTTCCATAGGCAAACCATGGAATGTTTAGGCAACACCTCTGTCGCTATGGTAACTTAAATACTTAATAACTTTTGTAGGTTACTGGGTTTGAAGGTATTAGGTTTAATTATGAACATAAAAGAAAATAATGAAGAAAAAATAAACAAATCATGTCTGGATTTTTTAATGTTTTCCTTTGGTTTTAAAGCATATATGCCCTGCGACGTTTTAAAGTACTTAAGTAATTATGACAGTGAAAGCGAATAATTCAAACGACTCGGAATAATCTTATAAGGATTTGCAGAGGGTGTTTTCTAATTTGTTACAGTAGCCTGGCCGCTGGCACAGCTCTCTGTGTCACGGTTTGTTAACTGCCAGCCCAAATGCACGTGTAACCGGCGCGATTAGGGCATCCCGAAGAACCGCAGGAAGGTATGCGGCAGGGGCGGCGGCCGGCCGTCGCCCCCAGGAATTCCCGCCCACGGGGGCTCCTTTAAGATTCGCCCCCAGCACTTGACACTTGTGTTTGGTCTGTTGAAAGGCTGGAGTTTCCCGGGCAGTGAGTGTTGAATAACATCTAAACTTTTTCAATCCAGGGACTCGTGGATGGATGACAGCACTTAGGGAGCCTTGCCGGTGGTGGGGTACTCTTTGGGTAACGGACTCTTTGGAAGCTGTAGTCAGTCATGCGCAAAGGACAAATAGTAACTGAACCTGTTGAGAGTGGGCGAGTTTAGCGAGTTTTGTTGTGTGTGTTTTTATCGACGCTCAGCTTTCACCCGGGATGATGAGGAATGTGATGGTGATTCTTGGTTTACACTCTTACTTTGCAGCATTCAGGTGCAGCAGGATAACCTGTTGGGGTCTTGGTGATGGCAAATTTCAAGGCAGAATTTGAAGGCGGGGCATGGAGGTGGGGCGACCCCAAGGGGCACAACCGGGCGGGCACCTTCTGTTGGGTGTGCGTTCCTGACCTTCGACCCCATGGAGGCCGGCCCGAGCATGCATGTGAGGCTGGGGGTGGGGGGGGGGCTATCTCCACGTAGATCGAGACACGCTCCTGTGAGGCCCAGGCCACCCAGATCTTCTCCGCATAGACGAGGCATCCCTGGCCAGCCTGGCTGGGCCCTGAGCTTGGTCTGCCGCACCGCCAGCTCCACCCAGCCGGTGACTGAATCCAGATCCTGTCGCAGGTCCCCGAGGATGCCGGTCCGCTTGTGGGATGCTTGGGGGCCCCCCCAACCCCTACGCTAAATGCTACAATTAAGGAAATGCGGCCTGGATTGCATCACACCAGCTATTTGTTGAAACACCAGGCCTGGGTCTTCATCACCATGGGAAGGGACTAAGGCTGTGCCCTGCATTGGTCAGGGCTTCTGCTAATGCCCAGCGTGAACTTGATAGAAAACATGATATTTACCTTTATAAAGTTACTGACTGAGGGGTAATTTAAATGAAATATTTCTAGATTTCATACACTATTGTATATTATAGTCAGCTAACGCTTCAAATATATTAGCAATCAGTTTCAGCAGCACAGATCAATGCTGTGTTTGCATAAGTTTGCTCCATAGGCCGGATTATCAAAGACTGCTCCATTTATATTTTCTCTGCAATAACTCCCACTGAAAGATTCGCTCAAGGGTCTCTTCCTGGAACTTGACCCTATGACCTTACGGTTCTTGTTGATGTTAGCTCAAAGGAATTTTTTTTTTTTAAATTTCAGCAAGAGATCCATACTGTTGTCTGTGAATCCAGTGTGCCTCCTGCTTTGGATGTATATGATTTTGTGTAAATCCAGTGTGACTTCAGTTTCAGATATATCTGACTTTGTGTGAAACCAGTGTGACTCCAGCTTCAGATATGTGTGACTTTGTGGAATCCAGTGTGACTCCAGCTTCAGATATGTGTAACTTTGTGTGAACCCAGTGTGACTCCAGCTTCGGATGTGTGTGACTGTACGAATCCGGTGCGATTGGTGGTACAGATTTGTCTATGAGCGTGCCAAGGGAACCACCACAGTCGTTCCACACTAGCTGGTACTCAGTACTCATGGACCTTCATTTCCTTCCTTCCTGCATGACATTCTGTTCAGTTGCTGTGTGATAAATTATCCCTTCTTTTAGGAAATATTACACAGGAGCAGCAGGGGGGAGGGCTACACCAGGGCTCTGATTATCAGTTCCCCCAGTCTGGTCAGTGTTCGTCTCCCCCTTGATCAAAATCTGCCAGCGTCCACAGACCCCTGGGTGGGACAGAAGGGCAGGAGTTTTGTCTGTGATCAAAGGCCACCTGAGCGCAGATGCTGGCTTGATTTACGGTGTGCTGTTGTACAATGGATGAACGTCTTTGCGTGGCCGTGTGAGTGAGTGACTGATTAGGTGTGGACATTGCTGGGTATCTTATGAGGATAATGTGAGTCACTGGAGGTTCCCCACAAATGGTTATACATGCAGTGTCATTTCTTTGTCCCCAGTGGGGACACTTTTAAGGATAATATCTGATCAGCAGTACACCCAGCAAGCAAAGCACATACACAGACATATTAGCAATGTAACATGCTTTAGTTTGAAAGGGAAATCTTCAAACTTTTTGGAATCTTGTATCATGTAAAATCTGGCATTGGTGTGAAATCTCCTCAGTGACAGGTAGATAATTCTGTTTGCATGGGTTTGTGGGAGGAGCCTCTATATCCGTTGCCATGCCAACCCTGTGGGGGTGATTGTGGTCTGAGGGGTTGTCTTAGCGGGTGATTCCACTTTGGGGTGTGGTGGGGGTGTTTTGGAAATGGCATAACTATGTTGGTTCAGAGTGGGGGATCCTATAAATGGGTTATGAACCATTGAAAAACTGCAGATATTACTCATCTTCTGTTTGTCATCTTTTCTGTTTATTTGTACAACGATTCATCTGCTGCTTGAAGAAGCTGGCATTTGTTTTCAAAGTGCTGTGATATTTAATAGAATAGCGTAGCATCTGTCTGACAAACACTGTGCACGGTGTCTGAGAGTCCGTAAGCCGGGAATCAAATTCACTCATCCCAGAAGCCTTCAAGTATTCTCCCCAAGGAATGGAAAAGCATGTTAATAACCCAACTCAGCAGGACACTGGCAGTGGGAGTAACACACTGAAGCGATTATTGAGACTACTGTTATTTTACAGCGCACAAACAGCGCCCCAGAATGACAGCACGTACACCAAGTCAAAACATGCTGCAAGCCTCGCATTAATAATTCATGACATTAATAACGCATTAATAATTCATGACATTAGTGACGCATTAATAATTCATGACATTAGTGAGTGCCGCCATTGGTTCCTCTCCTCAGTGTTTCACGTTCTTTAATAGAATCCACTTTCATCTGTTTTGTGTGTTTATTGTCTCGTGTCTGCTGGCTAAACGGCTTGTTCTTAATGCATCTCCAGTTACCGGAGACTGAGCTATTGTAAACAGACTCAGGGTACGGTTATCTAATAAAGGCCCATTTCATTTTGCTTTAATCGATCTCAGCCGTGTGTTTATGACACAGCAAAGTCAGCTGATGATGCCGCCAATATAAAGGATGACCGTGGGTGACTTTCAGTTTGTTTGCCGGCTGAAGACGGCCGCACAGCTATATGAAGACAGGACGGCTGCCGGGATGAGGGTTGCTGTGTCCTCCTCTGGTTTGGGTTTGGGTTGCCAAGAATGAGCTCATGATGAGCTTAAGAATGGGGTGAAACGTCTAGTAGGTGTCATCTTCATGAACATGTGCGTGGGTCGCGTCTCTCCCCATTCAGGTTGTAGGGTACAGCTTCATTGGCTTTTTGGAGTCTGCTGTGCTGATTGTGACCAATCGCAGTTGAATACGATGCCCCCATGGTCTTTGAGACCCCGCAAGTCCATCGTCATGCTGTTTCTGTTTCCCTGTAACCCCCCCGCCCCCCCGTGGCGAGCTGCGTCACACCTGCTGTTTGGCCTGAGGCGGACATTCGCACCACCTCAACCAACACCCCTCCATGCCACCCCCACCTAGGGAGTGTGTACCTCATCTCATACCACACAAAGGTGACCACATTTCAACTGTGAAAACATCACAATAACACTGATAATTAGTGTAATACCCCGATGGGCCTTCACTGAATAAACACTCATGAGATGGATGGACAGATTAGTGTAATAACAGACGAAAGCGATAACATTTACTAGACAAATTGAAATATAAGGTGTTTCTACACATATTTACAATTATCCATTAAAAAACATCAGATAACAATAAATATTATGTGGACGTTTTTTCTTTTTTACAAACAAACAAGAGCAGTAAAACCTTAGAAGAAACGTTTGTTTTTTTTTTATGTTTGTGTCCTGCATCGTTAGACGTATAAATTTGTTTCCTCCTTGCCCCTGTCTGCTTTCTGTCAGAGAAACTCAGATTCCTGGTGTATTCTTAATTCCAGTGGGTCGACCACCCACTGAAAAGTGCAATAACTCAACTCTGCTGCTGGGCCGAAACATTCCTCTCTTTGTTTTCAGGCTGCCAGTCAAAGCTGCACAGATGCTGCTCTTCGGGAATTGGCCCTCACTCACGGTCAGACGGCGTTTTTTTGCGTCAATACTCACACCCAGCTACTTTAAACTAAGACAGGAGTTTTGTCAGAAATTCACCGTCCTAAAACTGGTAACTTAAAAAAAAACAAATGCACATTTGTAATGTTTTACATGAAGAGTGATGTCGAGATCAATGACTGTTTTACCTTAAACCAAAATAAAATTTGAACCAATTTGCATATGGTGCCTTTCCCAATGTGCTTATGCAATTGTATGAAAGCTGGCAGGGAGATGGAAACTGGACTGAACGAATGATTTTGGAGATTCATCTTCCAGTGCTGAGTGCAGTGAGAAGCTGGGATGCATCGCTAAGCTTTTCCCATGGAGATTAAACCGTACCGTTTAAAGCCGTTTCAAACGTCTCGCCTGCTAGGGGTCAGAGGTCAACCACATAGCAGTGGCTAATGGTAGCAAATGATGTCAATCATGACGACCCTGTAGTGGTTACCTTCGAGTGGAATGCAAGTGAGGAATTTGTGTATGGTGCTGTGGGGGGGGTTTAACCTGGGGTCCGAGGAGGGGGGGGGGGGGGGTTGATGGTGTGAAGGCGCACAGCCTCGCCTCCTTGGAGTGCCGCTGTGTAATTAACGGCCCATCGCTGGGAACCGGCGGCTGAGGAGAAGCCGCTGGTATGGGGCGGCCATTTCAGAGCGAGGCCCCGCCCACCTGCCAGGTGGGACTGCATGTGTCCTACAGGCACAGCATGCTTTAGTGTGAGGTGCGTGTGCTTCAGAGTGCTCACGTGCGGGTTTGCACATGTGCTCATTACTACAGCATGCCGATCTGCCGTTTCACCCGAAGAGCATGAAAACACATGACGTCACTTCAAAATGGCTGAATTCTGTGGAAAAAGTCCTTTGTTCTTAATTATCTATCTATCTAGCATATAACTATCCTGCCAAAATATTAAATCCATGTTATGCATTTCCTGTCCTGACTGAATTTTTTTTATCATTTCATTTATATACACATTTATAGCAGCTTAATGGTGATCCTGTCTCTCGTACTGCTATCTACTGAGAGCAGAGGTCTGACCGGCCCTGTACTGAACTCAAGTACGCATAACTGAATAACTGACACTGAAGCTCACATAAGATCATTCAGAAAGATGGAAACACACGCTCATGAAGATATCTGCTACACACCATTGACTCCATTCTTAAAAACATTGCAGGCTTTATTCTTAATAGCTTCTTATCCGGACATGGGGGATTATTTAGCCCCCGTCTTTGTTGTGTTAAACAGCTCAGTAAAATATTTCTGAAGGTGATCCTGCTATAAGGTGAAGGTCATGCCTCTGCTCCGTTGCTATGATGGTGCCGTGTTTAATTCTGCTCACCATACGGTTCATTGGTGTTTCACGTGTGAAAAAAGTCTGCCTGTAGGAACGTTTTGGTCATTCCTTTTCAGAAAGAAAGGAAATTAGATCATTTTTACACATTTTCCTTGGCTTTTCATATCCTTTCATCTCCTTCTAACACTAACACGTCCATGAAAGATTTTTCATGGATGTTTTATGTCAGTGTTTACGAGACAAACCAAAGATGCACGTATCATCAACCTCTGTCAACGCGGTAACTGTTTAAGAGCACCTTGACAAAATAAACACCGTTACCTGTATCCCAACCACCTGCATTCTCTTCCACAAATGAGATTTCAACCTGAAGTGCTTAAGACGCAAGTGGGATGAATGACAATTCCCAGACTAGGCAATTCTGCAAAGCAAACCACTCCAGTGAGACCATCTGTGTGTGTGTGTGTGTGTGTGTGTGTATGGATTATGTTTATATTACATTGTAGGGACAAAATGGCCTCCACTATGTGAAAAATACCAATGATTTTGACATTGTGGGGACCATTTTTTCACACAGATTTGTGAATGAAATTCAAACACTAAAAATGGCAAAAGTCTCATATTTAGTTTGGTTACTTCTGGTTAAGGTCAGGGCTGGGTGGGGGTTACTGTCATCATATTGGTATTAGACATTTCCCCCTAGAAATGAATGGAGAGTCCCCACAAAGATATAGTTGCAAACTATGTGTGTGTGTGTGTGTGTGCGTGTGTGTGTGTGTGTGTGTGTGCATGTGTGTGTGTGCGTGTGTGTGTGTGTGTGCGTGTGTGTGTGTGCATGTGTGTGTGCGTGTGTGTGTGTGTGTGCATGTGTGTGTGTGCGTGTGTGTGTGTGCGAACAGGTTTACCTATCCTTATGGGGACACAATGTCCCCATAACGTGATAAAT
>JAODKE010000146.1:7207312-7219555 GCA_026779605.1 Mormyrus hasselquistii
CATGACAGGAGAGGAGGGGCCACATCTGAATACATGACAGGAGAGGAGGGGCCACATCTGGATACATGACAGGAGAGAGGAGGGGCCACATCTGGATACATGACAGGAGAGAGGAGGGGCCACATCTGGATACATGACAGGAGAGAGGAGGGGCCACATCTGGATACATTTATAATTATGAGACACAATTGGTTTTATCTTGGTTTTTATCTGTTAATCTTTTAATCTGTTTTTCTGTTATATCAGGGTTTGTTTCTGTGGTAACAGGGGTGACAGCTTCACAGAGATAATGGCTGTACGACCAACAGGAGGACATAGAGTTTTTCCATCTATCGTTAAGTGCTTCGCGTCGGTGTATCTCTGCTTCTGTTTGGGTTCTGCACGAGTTTGAACAAACAGCTCGAGAGGCGACACGTGCAGCGAAGTATCACTAAGCATATGTGCTTGTAAGTTAGTGAGGCTCATTAAACTCACCCGGGGGTGCGGCTGATGCGTTGGTTGCTTCCATGCCATTCGAGAGCTTATCGTGTTGCTTTTCAGTTGGGGTGCCAAGCCCTGTGGGGTGATAAACGGGCAGACAGTCAGTGCATCATCCTTCACTCCACGTCAGTCTACCGGCGTTGGCGAGGCCAATAAGCACTATGGGGCTTCACCATTAGGATTGTGCTGGAATAAAGTTCCCCTGGGTCACAAGACCGTGAGCGCTGGGCACATCCTAGCAGGCTTTAAAATCCCGTGTTTCTGTTACAAAAAAGGCCCAGGGCTAAGAACCACGGCAAAGGCTGATGAACTTATTAAGCAAAATGCAATTTTTTACCACAGACACAGACAAGTCACATCCTACAGCAATACCATTCAGGTACTTCGGATGGCATATGGCATCTGTCTGTCAAGGTCACCTGGAGTTTGACCTTTAGTACGGTCATGGGGCATTTCATCATGTATCAAAAAAGGAGAATGGAACGCAGCCGTAACGGGTTTTACATTTATCCATACCACTTTACAAGAAGACCCTGCTTTTGCCATTTATAAATAGTAGTAACTCATTAATAATGAGTTAATTTATCATTTGTTTATAATCGTTTATTAATGATTTGCAAAGTGTTTACAACCTAATTACTGTACATCAGTACCCTATCATTGTGCTACATTTGTATTCCACTGTTGTTTTTTGTCACAGAGTGTTATGTACTGGACATCATATGGTGCATGATGAATTTGAATAATTAATTACATTATAAAGCATCTATGAACCTTTTATAAGGGTAGTCTTATTGTAGAGTGATACCCAGTTATCATTATAGAAGTAAGGTTATAGATCAAACTGGGAGTTGCTGGTGTAAAATCAGTGTTTTGTTATGGTAATCCTGGGGATGAGTCAGCCATACATTTACCGTTTTGTATGCAGACTGATGCTCCATTTTCATGACCCTGAGATTTAACTGGTTATAGAAATATTGTTATATGTAAAAATGATGTAAACCAGTATTCACTTCATGCAGTCTAGGGGATCTTTGTTAAGTTCGTCAGTCTAATGGATGTTAAATAGTAATCTGTTAAGCATTCCAAGTGCTAGTTCACACATATAGATAAGTGAAAAGCTTACCAAACAAAATCATCGTTTGCACGACTTCTAGAGCAGCTAAGAAAATCATGTCGAAAAATACTGAGGCGTACACAGAAAGTGGTATGATTTTGTTTCTTATTATTGACGGATTTAATTTGAAATTAATCGTCTGATCAGTGCTATTTAATCAGGTGTTCAGGAGGTTTGAAAAATTTAAAAAACCGAGAATATTTTATAACCAAAAATAATAATTTTCAGCTATGTGGAAATATCTACGACAGAAAGGCAGGAACAGTCGTCTACGATGTGAACCTGAACCCAGGATGTCTGTCTCCTCTGTTTTACTGGTCAGAACAGAATCACACGCCTTTAATCATGAACAGAGTGAACGGTCCAAAACATTCATCACCTAAAAGGACTTTTTTTTTCCAACAAAAAGGATTTTATTCCAACAGAAGAACGCCCAAAAATAACATCAACATATTTCAAAGTTACTGACATCCATGTAGAAGGTTGTGTTGATGAAGACGTGTTGGTGACACTACAGCACCAACAGAACAACCTTAATGTTAGTCATCCCACATATAGATGCGTGTCCAAGAGCACAAGTACCATTAAAAACCATTTTTGTAAAAGGTGCCCTGGATCACAAAACTCACAGTTTCGGATCATGCCTTTTCGGTCACAGATGGGATCGAGACTGAAAGGAGACAATGTTGTTTTCCATTTATTACTTAAATAACTTAAATATCATAAAGCAGGAAATTTCTAATATGCTCCATTCACACGAAAACACGGCGGCTTTGTCTGCATCTCCACTGCAAGCCCACATCGTACGGACGTCCACAGAGAGCATCCATCATTATCTTTTTCTGTCTTGCTATGTTTTCTTATGATCTCACCGTAGCCAAGATCACAAGTCATTTTCTTGAGATCACAAAATAACGAAAGTTTTCTCCAGAAAACAAAAATTATAATTGCACATCGAATCATGTCTGTGACCAAGATGTCCGCTGCGCGTTCATCCCGAGAAAAACAGAACCGGATTCCACTAGAAATGCTACTGAATCTTTTTTAAATTGCATTCCCACCAAAAATGTAAAGACCCCTCCCCCATAAGCTCATTGTGAAAAATGAATTTCAGGTTCTGAATGCATATCCTCTATGGGCTTCTGTAACATCGAGATTTAGTAAATTGTTACCTTAAAAAATAACAGCGGCAGTAAAACTACAGGGTGGACCAAAAGTAGGTATGCAATTTTTATTTCACAAAGTAAAGGCTCTATTTTACCAAGTTAGGTTTTTATTTTACAAAGTTATTGTTTAAAGTAGGTGTAGAGTTTTTAATTTACAGTACTCATTGGGTCACATTTAGTCTCTCGGGCATTAGAAATGTCCTCCGTCAACGTTTATGCTATACTAGAGCTCGCCCCTGACACTGTGAAACACAAAACCCCGTTAGCATCAATGTCTACGATTGCTTACTAGATAAAGTCTTTCGATTAATCCGCCACGTGGGGCTTCCTCTCAAAAACATTCTGCGTTACTACACCCAGGTCAGGTGAGTGTGGTGGCCAGTCCATGTTGGCACGTCACCCAATCTAACGCAGTGGAAAGTTGAAGGTGCTCTCAAGGTACCTAAAGTTTGCAGGAATGTAGCATTAATGTATCTGGTGTTTGCTGAACCTGGGTGGGGGGCAGAGGGGGGTGCACACGGATCGTGGATCAGCTATAGTCTGTTGCACCAGTAGTTTTCATGTTCCCAGAAAAATGTCACACTCCGCTATAGCAACACAACCATCTATTTGCTTATACAGTCCAGTGATTCATTATTACCACAAAATGCTCTTTATCAATGCACTCAAACCCATTTATCTGGGACTTGAGTTTAAGGCTCTCTTTATGTCCATGCTCAGCAGGTATCGGTGTCCCGTTATGCAAACAGGGCAGTCTGTGCCCCGACCTGCGGTTTACGTGGTGCCACACCAGGCCGTAAGAAGCAGCATTGCCATAAAGGCCGATATAATCCAGGCAAGGAAGCCAAGAGCTGCGATGTTTATTGACAAGATCGTCAAGCATCCAGTAGCATGGAGAATGAGCTTTGTGCTAGTTTTCCTTTGAGCGTCCCTTAGGTGCTACAGTAGGTCAGACATGGCAAACGAGAAGCTGAGCATTTTCAGGCCACGGGGGGGGTCTGACGAGGACCTGCCACACATCCCACAACCGGCCCGTCGCTCTCACACTCTGTGACGCGGGAAAACATCAAGTTTCTTTAGATTATTATGTCGTAGATTTTTGTCAGCATTAGATTATTATTTTTTTTTAAATCAAATTTATACTTCAATGAGTTGAATGTTTTTTATGTATTAACATACATAATTTCACCTGATAACTATTAAAATCCTCTGAAGTGTGACTCTTAAAATTAGGATTAGATTGCACTTTATTTTACACATTAATATTCTTTTATGTATTCATGCTTTGACTCGTTTTAAATTGAGGAGTTAATAACAGTTTCAAAAAGCAGAGCTGCTGTCGTCTCATTCCCGAGGAAGGCAGGACACAGACGTTTGGGTCCCTGTGGGCGCACGGCAAATCCTATGCCCATTTCTCAGTCACTGACTCTCTGGGCAGATTTCAGGTTATTTTGCATGTTCAGTACTTTGTGGAGTGTAATCGATGCCTTAATGAGGGCTGGCGCACGCTAACGTGCACAGGGGCCGGCTGAAAGCAGGGCAGAGAAGAGTGGCCATGATACAGGCAGATACCTTCACACGCTCCACGGCGGACAGACTGAGTGTCCCACCCGCAGTTCTAGTTGCCATTTATAGGTCCATGTGCGGTCGTCCTGGTTATTTCACCAGAGAGTGGTAAGCGTGCCTCAGGCCTCGGTGAAAACAGCAGTCAATTTTAACACTCGCTTGTTCTTCCCGAAAGGACCTTCCCCCCCACTCAGTCCACCCTGTACTTATCCAGTATTTCATTAAGGAATCTCACCACACTATGCTCATTTAAAAAAAAAAATTTTTTTTGTAAAATTCCAGCACTTTCCACCTAATTACTTTGAGGAAGACGTGTTCAGTGGTGTCTAACCATGTAGGAATTTCGCCAAATAATGTATTTTTTTTACAAATATATATATTTAAAAATTGCAAATTAAATGAAGTATTTAAAGGTACAAGTTTAAAGCAAAAAATAGCACATTTAAAAATTCTTCAAGTATGAATACCTATTCTTTTTCTCTTCCGGTCCATTGAACGGAAACAACTTCTCTTTTCATACCGATGTCGCAAAATTAAAAATTTCTACCAAATATATTACCTGCACCGATAAATATGTTGCAGTTAATCTCAGGTTTAAAGTACCATTTCAAAAATAGACTTAAAAGTTATTTCGGATGCTCTGTAAAATATGGAAACTATTTAACAAAAAATTATTTAGCACAATAATTTAAGGAAGGGCCTTTTGGTTCAGAATTGGACTTGAATCCAGGTCACTGGACTTGCTTTACGAGCCAGATGTGCGGTTCATCTTTAAAATTAACCTTCCAGGTACAAGTGTTTGTGTGTGTCACCTGCATTGGGTGCAGGACAGAACCGTGCAATTTCACAATTCAGCAATGGAGGATAAATTAATTCACATGCAGAGGATGTGGCATGTTTAACAAAGCAGTTTGTTTATGGTTACACTGCCAACCTGCTCAGTGCTTCCATTTCTCTGCTTTGATAATATCAGTGTTCAATGAAACCGAAGTATAAGTATAACTAAACGACCATCTGAACTAAACGAGAAGCACAAAATTGCCAAAACATAGGACCCCTCTTCTCCTGTTATCCACTGACCACTGACTTGGTTTTTTATGTGCAGAGGTGTGTCAACAGCTACAAACCCAGGTTAATGATCTGCTATAAACCATCAGTAGACAGAATAGGCAACTCCTCCTACCTTTATCAATCAGAGCCGGGCTGGATGACGTCCAGGCGGCCGCCCGTCCATCGCAGTTTGACCTGAGGGAGGCGGCAGCTCAGTCGGAGCGTCTTACCTTGGAAGAGGCCGACGGACTGAAGGACAGTGAGCGCCTGCAGCAGTCTGCACTTCCATCTCATGGCGAGGACTCTGGTGTGGGGGCTGCCTGTCTCTTTGATAAAAAAGCGACTTTCGGTGACAAAAGGAAAAATTCTGTCTTCATGTGCATCTGTTTGGCGCGGCGCTCACAGAGCCTCGGCCCGCCAGCAGGTAACCTCAGCCACTGTTGGTGCCTTTGTAACATGTGGTTTCTGCCTTTGCTGCTTGTGGGCTTACTGGGTCACGTGGCCCCTCTCTGGGTCATGTGACCACACGCTGTTCCCCATGCTCAGTGCATGCAGGGCATCGCCACAACTGATCACGGATGGAAACTTCAGATATAAAAAAAGGCGATGCTTAGCGGTTCTGCAGTGCTGCGCCCTAAACATGCACCACATTCTCATAGCTGACGGCAGAGCTTGGGAAGTCGCATGCATAGCTGCTGGCATTTATAAAAGCCATGAAACTTGACTGTTTAGGACCAATGAAAAAGTTTTATGAAAAAACTTTTTCATAAACCTATTAAAAAAAAAAAGTATTCACAGCCTTCTTAAATGCCGTGGGAGCCATTAAAACCAGACTTAATAGTTGCATCATTAGTAATTTCTTTTGAAATGGCCTTACACAGCATCAGCTATGAGCTGCTGCCCTTTGAGGCCGCAAATCGTATTTCAGATCCCTCTGTGGTGCATGATCATGCCGGTTGTCTGTGTCCTAATTTGCTTGATTGTGCTCATTATCTCATGCGGACAGCTGAATGCAGCCGTTTTTTTCCTCTCTTCTGACCGTCCAGGTGTGCGTCAGGGTCGACACATAACAGCAGACCCCGCAGACTGGCTGACTGCAGTACAGCAGCACGCATGGTTCACTGGGTTGTAGTGCCACAGATCGGACCGGCGGCTGCTTTGCGGATACAGCTCTTACCAGCAGACTTTCCAGACCCTAGTCTGCTGTCCTGTTGGCAACTGCAACCTGGGGACTGAGTGAATTTCTCTGTCCAGTGACTTTAGGGCCCATAAGGGTGACAGAAGATGAGAATGGTGGGTCACATGATGGCCCTCATTGCTCAGTGATTTGGGCTCCAATGAGTCCTGCATCGCACATAATCAGTGTGTAAATTATTTATGAGCAGTGCAGCGGACATCTTGGTCACAGACGTGATGCATATAGTCATCCCTCACCTGCTGCAAGACTCACAGCAGACAGTGTCCACAGTGGCGCTAGAGAGCTGGTCCTGAAAGACAGAGACAAACGCAGTCTGCTCTATATTACAGTGAGGATTAGTGAAAATGACAGACTGCTCAGTCTCATGTGACTGTTATTTTAACGGCCATATACCAACATTACAATAATATTCCATGCCTGTAACAGTAATGAAAACCAGCTATTTATTACCTTTGTTTTCGCATAGTATTGGAGCTGCTGTTTCAGAGCTTTCCCTAATACGGATATGTGGCATCGGCTGTAATTTATGGATAGTGGCAGGTCATTTGAATGTGGCAACTACAGTATCGTATTCTTCCAGCAGAGGTCGCTGCAGCTTTACTCAGGTCATTCCCAGTCGTCCGTTACGTAATTTCCAACCGTGAGGTGTGTTTATCCTTAATTTATACTTGACGATGGTCATTTATAATGCAGCATGAATAGCGTGGCAGTTTTTAAATGATTGTTACGTAATTCACAGCTTGGTGCGATTATACCATCAGAGTCATTTGTCCAGAAATGTAACCAGCTGTTATTTAATGCACACCTTTATAGTTTAAACAGCTTGTTTTTTTTTGTGCGTAATTAGTGTGATTGTTTTTAAGCTTACCGGTTTTACCTCATTTTATTACTTATTTTATGAGTTGTCACTTGTCTTCACAAAATTATATGTCCAGTCTGTATTTCTTCATTTTAATGAAATCAAAAAACTGAAGAATTTAATCTGTCTTCAATTGTTTTTTCTTTTGACAAGTCCCAGTTATGAAGCTGAATTCAGGACTCATTCCATTACAGCTGTCCTCTGAAATGGATATTAAAGATAACTGCAAACTGCTGTTGCCACAAGCACAAGGAGGGAGACTGATAGCACTTTCAGTTGGAGTTAATAATTCATATGTATAGATTTCTAATTTGGCTAGGGATCAAATACCCTTGCCCTCCTGACTGGAGTTCCCTGCTGAAATACTTCAGCTTCACCATTTATTCATGTTTATAAAAGACATTTCCAGCATTTTGTCTCCTACGGTATGAGGCAGCTCTTCCACACAGAAGACTGTGGAATTCACTGATGCTTCAATAGCAATTAATATAACACATTTTAAGAGTTCAGTGAAGACAGTAATTTCCAGATCCTTCCTTTTTGTTTTTCCGGGAAGTTAACAGTTTCTTTTTGCCAGTTTCTTTGCTGTACCAGCATCAGTGAATGGGTGTGAAATTGGTGCTGCCAAAATGGAAGCCAGATGTTCCACCTTGATCTTACTGGGGACCAAGTCATCCATCAGAAAATCCAAGTCTTTATCAGTAAATCTTGTAAATTGTCAGTCTGTTGACAAAGTATTTGCTTAATCATAGTTGCAAAAAGGTACAATGCTTGACTTATGTAGCCCAGAGCAGGAATATAGAAACATCTTAACTTGCCCACACCCAGGAAATCTAATCCAATGAAAATTCAGTGGCATATGAAAAACATGCATTGTCAGTCATATGTATTTACTGTAAAGTGGTGCAAATTTTTCTACCAACCAAGAAGGATGTTAAGTAGCAATAACAGCCCCCAGTTAGGAAGCTGCATTGTTGCCTGTTGTGCATCTTTCATTAGAAATCAAACGTCTGCTGCAGGTTTTAACCTGAGCTGCCCCATAAACTTTGCCTATAATATGTTAGAAACAAATTGTAAGATAAGCAAGTAAATGTAGATATATATCGCCACCTGCTGGCGGATTGTGAGTATAAGTAACAAGTTTAGCTTTTATCCTGTGCTCCTCAGCTCTACATAAAAACGCATGGATAAAGTAGGATGCCAGTCAATTAAATGTAACCTCAGTTTCATCCCCCAGACTTACCCAAAACCCTTTGCCTGTAGGACTTCCTGTGGCTGGGCACCCTTCCCATCACTAATTACTGTTGGCTGTGGTAAATTGTAATGGTGTGGCATGTAGAGGTTGCCATACTGAGAGCGTTTAGAACGTCGCTGTGGGTCCACTTTCGGAGGCAGAGGCGATTCATCCTCGGGATGATGCCTTCTGGTAGCTCTCTGTGGAGTATTAACCCTCGCCTGCGGGCAGAGGTTTCCTAAATCAGCAGTGATAGTGCTGTGCCAGTATCCCGAAGACCACGGACATCAGGCGTGTAACCCTCCCCCAGAGTTTATTTCTGGCTACGGAGGTGACGGGCATCAGTGTGAGAAAGGTGCTGACACCCCAGCGCGAGTGTGACTCACAGAGCCCGAATGCTGACACCCCCCAAGGATCCTCTGCAGATTCAGCAGACATCTCAGGCTGTGTAACTGGAAATTGTTCCATCCTCATTTTTATTTTCCCCGAATCAATGTAGCCCTGGAGGAAGATGTGAGTGTGAAGTAACATTAATAACGACGATGGTCCAAAGAAGAACGAGCCCACCTGACATTCAGTTCCTAGCGACAGATATGACAGCACCACAAGCCGCATTCATCGGTTATTTCTGGCCGGTAGCGATTACCCAGAGCAATAACACTACTGATAACTGGAGCTGCAACCATGATACAACAGTAACAATCAACCACCACATAATATAAAGTCACAACAACTTATCATTAAACGAGCATGTGTGTACTATTGGTTGTGTGTGTGTGCGTGTGGCTTAGACATATATGTATGTATGTATGCGAGTGTAACGATTTGTCCATGGATGTACTAGTAGTCGATGTGGGGATCCGCTGGAGGTTTGGGGGAATGTACCCCCCATGTAAACAGGGCTTTACTTTCTTAGCCTACTTTAGCTAATAATAAATGACCTTACATAAATGGCTGTCAGTATATATTTTTTCCTCGCCAGGTGCACTTGTGGAAACTAGGCACTATCCCCCTCTCGAGAGAAGATAAAATGCTGCAGCTTGCGCAGGTTCACCGGGCTGCAGTATGTTAAATTTGGGGACCTGGTTAAGACTGTTACATAACAGTCTTGGATTTTTGAATCAACCCTTTTTACCATCTTTTTACAAATGTGGGATTGATATTTGAAAGACAGAACAACTGTTTGAGATTCACAATATGTCACTTCCACATAGCAAACTCTCCTTATTCAACAATGCCTGGGTAAAGTCAGACTTTCATTCTGTGGCACTTTTTATTACCAGAGTCAGAGGATAGGAGCAAGTCATTCATCATTCTGCTAAATGTTGTTTCACTGCTGTGGCGGAATCTGAACATTGTTGGATTGTGCAAAGACGTGAGAAATTTCTGACGCCGGAAGGTTTGAGACGGGCCTAAAAGTAGATTACATAAATTCAGATTTGGCTCCTTCAGCAAAGCCTCGACTGCACCGTCTTAGAGAACAAGTCCAAATAATTATGTAATAAGAGACATTTACAGGCAGTAACTCTAGTTCACAAATGCCGTTATCGATAGGTTCCCGCAGAGTTATTGCCAAACAGATGCAGTGAAAGGTCTCAGAGATGGAGAGCCCTCACCCTAGGGAGGGCTAGAGGAACGGAGCAGTCCACTTAGAGGGCACCACAGGACAACTGTCAATGTGCGGGAGATGGAAGCAGCGTGTGTCCCGGAGCAGAGGCTGGCGACATCCAGGACAGAAATGGGTGATCGACATTTGCAAAACCAGTCTCATTATTTGGACTTTTCATGCCTGGAAGGCAGGAACTGAATGATAGTTACCACCCCCTGAAAGCAGGTTGATGCTGCACAGAAGCTCAACAGGAAGCCGTGTGGGTCTGCTTCTAGCCTCAGCTGTCTGCATTTCCTCAGTTAATACATTTTCCCCCCAAATTTCTTCAGTGGCACGCATCATGTTATCAGATAGTTCAGTAAGAACAAGTTGAGACATGTCATGTCAGTAACGGAAACATTTTAACAGCACCTGCATTTTTGAAGTTGGGGCTGAACAGCGACACTTTCCCTTCTCATGCTGATGTCACTCACGTGACACTTAGATCATCCTAGGTAACATGGGGTCTCCGGTGACACTCACCTTATGCTTGCCTGGTTTTCTACGCTATATCTGGTCAGAGCAGGAAAACCACAAAGACCAAAACTGACGCGAAGCAGCCATCAAGGCTTCTGTGAGGAGTATGGCACTTTGTTCACCTGAAAGATGTCAGCTGTGGGTAAATTACACTTAATATGGCAACATTGAATCACAGGACAATAGGAGTATGGAACTGTACCCCACGTGTGACCTCCACACTGCCAGCCAACCTTTCCGGTACAGGAAGCTCCTGAATGGTGACAAAAACAGTGGCTGTTGGGCAGATGCTTGCTTTTACCCATTGCCTTGGGAACAGAGGGGAAAGCATAAACACCATATAAACAAGGAAACCCCAGCAGGGCTGAAGACTGGGGGCATTCCTGTTTTCTCGGCGTGCACCAACAAAGCAGCAGAAGTCAACGAAAATGGAACAGAAGCTAAAGAAAAAGGCACCTTTAAGGATAAACGCTAAAAAAATCAACCAAATAAAAATGATACAGAAAGACAACTGGACAATAAGTGATGTGATGCCCTTTGCAGATCTTTATTATACGTCTTTATTAAACCTTCGGTTTGCCAACAAATTAAGAGTATGAATGCAGTGGTGCAATTTTAAAAACATGCATGCATGCTTATAATTGGATAACACTAGTTTGGACATCATCCGTAAATCATCACATAGGACAGAATCCTGCTCCACTCTGCCCTGTCGGTCAGCATGATCCTGGTACTGTTTCACGTTTGTTTTACTTCTCATTCCTGCCCTTGTGTGATTCACTACAGCTGCCTCTCGTTTTCCTACCTCATACTATTTATAAAAGTAACTGTTTTTAAGACTTGTTACTAAGAGTGATGGATGTCAACGTTACCGTATGATTTTACAAAAAAAAATGTACAACAGGATGATTTTCTGATAACGTAACTATTACTTTCTCTTAAAACTTACATATTTCCTAACTATGCATGATAATTAATGCTTCAGTCTAAGTATCATAAATTAAATTTATTTCTCCATTGTGGTAAAATGCGTTGTAACTAGAGGAATAGAAATAATTTCAAAGGAAACCAAAAACATGGCAGGAGAGGAAATGGTGGGTTTAGTCTGTATCCTGCATCTGACTGTTATTCCCACCCACAGCCTACAAGGCAGCAGCTCAGTATGAACAAGACAATTTGCAGTTTTCAAGAACAGGCAGACAACTCGATTTCCGCCATTTTTAATTTTTACCCCAAATAGGTAACAATAGAATCATGTCGGATGGCTAAACTACAGCTGAAGTAGATACAAATTATTCAGGGGAACAAAGACTTTCCAAGGCAGTTAAACGAAGCTACCACGGAAGCTCTGACTGACTGCTTTCAGGAGCAAGGTGTATATCAGTCTTTGGAAGCTCTGACTGACTGCTTTCAGAAGCGAGGTGTATATCAGTCTTTGGAAGCTCTGA
>JAODKE010000146.1:7242198-7257934 GCA_026779605.1 Mormyrus hasselquistii
CTTTATGCTCAACTGGTTGGTTGAAACAAAATCCTGGTTTGGATTTTTACTTTCTGGACCTGAAATGTCCACCTCTGTAAATAAGTACATACAAATAAAGAAATAAACATTACTGGACATGAAAAATTACCGTGTGGTCGTAGACCCAAAGTCCATCTGGTGTCCAATTTTTTGTCCCTGTCCAAATAGAGTGTATTTATTGTAGAGTTACATTTGTAAATTTTTAAAGCCTTTGCTGCGACTCAAAATTCAAATTTACAGTTATTTGTATCCGTCTATAGCTTTCTGTTGGAATGTTATGTTTCGTATCGTCGTTTTCACTTCTCTTTCTTACCTACTCATATTTAATTTTGATGCTATTTTAAGCGTTTTATATCTGCACTCTAACACGTCGATTTTATTGTGGTATCTGTGGTAGTGATTGAATGCTAGTCTTATTTTTGACAACGTTCACGACTAAAAATGCGATAAACAGCTGGTAATCGCTATTATAATTTGTTGTAATATTTCCTGGGATTTTTATCAGCCATTTCTCCACCTTCTCCTCTCCAGGCGACAGTCGTCAGAACGTTGGACGCGTGTGAAACACCCCCGAATACTGGGCGGAAAGTTCTTTGTCAACCGGGTGGGTGGGTGAATAGAGAAACGAGACGTACTAAACTGCTGAAAGGATTCCCTTTCCACACTATTTTACACGTCTGTGCTTTCACACGTGTCGATACGATGCCAAGTACAAATAAATAACGGGGAAAATACTACCTCAGAAACGATTCGTGGACGTTTTCCATCAATATACATGATGCATTCTACTCTTCCAGTTCAATTAACGTAATCTGCAGGTCTGCATATGTATAGTCACGGCGCTTTCGAGAAGTATTAGTCCATTATAACTATATTCGCCAAACCGTTATAGACATATTATGGCCAGTTTGCTATATGACATTACAACTTTTCACGTTCACTCCCACATTTCAGTATAGCTTAACTATGTATTAAGAATGATAGGTTTACAAAAAAAACTGTGTACTTCCCTGTGACTCATATTGCATTGTCTTGGAACAGGTAAACTGGCACCGTCAAGAGGGGGCTGGGGGGTCCATGGCCACCCTGATCTAATTGCTGCCCCCTCTCCCCCCACAAGTGCCCCCTCCTGAATAACATGCTTTCAGGTGATTATGAACTATTAATTTAAATTAATAATGTATAGTTCATGTGAAACATAGTATCAAATTAGTAACATTAATTGTAGAACCGGAAACCAAAGTGTATCCCTATGTGATTCCAAAACTGTCATATTGAGATTTCAACTCGTCCGTATCTTACAACAGCATAACAGAATTACTGAAATGCAGTTATGGCTTTTGGTCTTGGTTTGCCACACCGTAAGATTTTCAGTGCTTCTATGAAAATTTACTGGTGGCACCTCTGTAAGTAGGCTAAAGACATGTGGATATATAGATATGGTTTCATATGTTTCAGTCAGAGTGAAAAGCAGGGCCCTGTCCATCACAGAAAAGGAGACAATTTCATTTTAAAGATGAAAAAGAAGGAAAAGAAGAAAAAACAAATATCCCAGTTCGCCCAGTTCGCTGCAGTATGATTAGCCCATTCAGCCACACAGTGTAGGGAAAAAACCGACTGCTTATAAGTCTCCATAAGCTGTCTGAACTTTAAAAGCTATCCAGTCAAATGTGAAGCCTTGAAAGGAAAGGAAGATTTATGAAAGTGACACATGCTAAGAGGAATTGGAGTTTCCAAATTGTTTATGAGTGCAAATGTGTATGTGAATGGGGTATGTATGCCCTGTGATGAGTGCGTCCTGTCCTGAATGTAATAATCCGGACCAAGATTTTGTTTCAGCCACCCAGTTGAGTACTCTGTGACTGTGACTCTGTGACTGTGACTCTTTAGATTCAACTAATTGGTTGAAACAAAATCTTGGTCTGGTTTTGTACTTTTTCGACCTGAATTTTCCACCTCTAGCTGGGTTGTTCCCTGCCTTGCTCCTGAAGCTTCGAGGACAAGCTCCTTTTACTCCCACAACTTTGCACAGGACAAACTGATACAGAAGACGGATGGATGGATGGATGGATGGATGGATGGATGGACACAAAAATAACTGAGGAGAGAGCTGCTGCTCCTCACTGCCAGCTACATCATTTGCAACTCAATTACGATAATTCACATAATTTTCTGACAATATAATTTATGGCCTGATTGTAGAGATAATTTTCCAAGCTAAAACAATACATAATTCTAATTTCAGCTCACATACATACACAAGATGATCATTTAAAACCATTGTAATCACGTTAGGTACTTTGCTTTGGAGCTTTGGACTACCCTTACAGTCCAAAAAATAGGCTAATATAGTCAAAAATATACAGTCCCATAAGGCTGCACTCTCAGTCTTGTGAATCCCTATTTGTTTTTCCACCACGGTGGAAACCGTCACTAAGGGAAATAACCATCCGAACCATCACACAACCCGGAGCCCATAAAAACAGTCCATATTCACCGAAGAGCCAAAAGATTACGTGAATCGAATATCTAGTAAAGATGGTGCGTGTCGAGCTCTGGGATATATCAGGGTTAGTTTCGGAGATGCCCCAGCTAGTGGTCTGGCCGTAATGATTTGGCCTTTGTGTTAGGCACTGAGATCTTTATGCATTCAACATGTCAGCTATGAGTACCGCATGTTATATTACACAGATTAGTTTCAGATTTCACAATAAAGTACAGTGGTCTCTCTAACAGACAGATTAATCTGTCAGATTGATCTCACAGCTAACCTACCTGAACAAGAGATCTCCAATCAAGGCATAGCGCGGTCGGCGCAGTGATTTGCAGCATTTCTTACGCGAACACGTAGGCGGCGGGTATCAGGGTGATCAGTGTCCGACTCAAAGCTGACTTGGAATTGGATTGGACTGGTATGTACTACATCATTTGGTGCAACATTCCCTATCTCTAAAATTAAAACATATTGTAATAGTTACTTTTAAAATTTTTGTAGGCAGCTGATTCTCAAATATATGGATTATACTTCAAGTAGCACTAATTACCTAATTTTAGCACATATAGTCAATACTTTATTGAAATTTTATTGGTACTGTTGATTGCATTACTGCTCCTTCTTTTGTTGTGCTGGGAAATGTGCATGTTTCGTATTCTTTTCATAACTGGTTTTGTTTATTCAGTCCCTAAGCTTCTTCTGGGCTAAGAGCTGCCACCTCGAAAAAGGGCAATAACGCAGATCCGATTTTCCGCCACTGAAAGCCGCTCGCTTTGAATAGTAAAGCAATGGCTTTGATTAAATAGCTCATTTCAAAGGATGCTTTATAACTCGAAACGGACAAGCTGCAGCGGCTGCTGCTGCACTTTGACCAGTAAAATAGTGCTCGTGATTTTCATGATCCTGCTCATTGTTGCTATCATGTTTGGAAACTCAGTGACTCTGGCTATTATCCTGCGGACGAAATACTTCCACACTCCACAGGGTTACCTAAAGGCTTCCCTTGCCGTCGCTGACCTCACAGTGGGCGCCTTTGTGGTGCCTCTCTCTCTCTATATATGCCGAACTATCACTCCTGATTAATGGATCGCCTGCGAAATGGACTACAGTAAATTCACTGATCGACACTTTCCACCCATGCAGTTTCATCGGTCCGGTATTTTCGGGCTGCACCTTGGTGTCAATCACAACAATTTTCTTTCTCACGATCGAGCGCACCATTGCCGTCCTGAAACCGCTGCATCGCGAAGCAGTGATCACCAGAAAACGGACAAGCACTCTCATACTGCTCTCTTGGCTGGGAAGTTTCTTCCTAGCCGTGTTTCCAATTCTTTATAGCAAGGAAATCATGTTAGAATACAACGCGTGCAGTCGAATGTGCAATTACGCACTGTGGGCTGCGACGTTTCCCACCCAGGCTTGGAACATACTCCTCTTGTTTCCCGCTTTCGATTTCACTCTCCTGTCGGGCACTGTGGCAATCAATATCCTGTCGTTCTCCACCATCCGGTTGCACTCCAAGAGAAGGCAGCACCTGGCCGAATCCGACTTCCAGCGAGTCACTGGACCCACTTTCACCGACATCAAGGCTGCAAAGACCATAGGAATGCTCACCCTCGCTTTTACTGCTTCTTTCACCCCAATCGCGGTTTTCGTCGTGGTAAATGTCGCCGGGAAGGAGTGGAGCAATTTCTCGTTTTTTGCCTTTTGGATATTGACAGCCAGCAGTTGCTGCAACGTTATCATATACAGCGTAAGGGATCACAAGTTCAGGCATCGCCCTCATCAGTTTCTGGTGCCGCTCCGGAGAAAGAGTGTGACGAAGACTTAGAGCGCTCGAAAGTCAGTGGATGTTTACAGAAATGCGTGTTATCCAAACTAAGATGATCACTTACGATTTTCTTTGTCACGTTTAAAAGTTAAACAGCCGAAATGATAAGTAGCTACAGTAGGGAAGGGGAAATATGACAGTACTTTCAAACACCACCTTTATCAGCGCAGGGATCTCAAGAGAAATTAAATTATTAATTGGGATTACCCTTTTAGGAGAGAAGTATAAAGTTTTGGTACCAAAGAAAGTCGTCATTATACCCGTAATATAGTCAAATGCCTCTACAACGGATGTGAGAGAACGTTTTTAATACAGCTTTTGTGTTTGGGTGTGCTTGTGTGTCTGTGGTTTCCATAAATAAAATATTACGAGCGTCGCCACGCTTGTGTTCATTTAAAGAAATCTGTATTTCTGCCTGTCTCTCTCTCTCTCTCTCTCTCTCTCTCTCTCTCTCTCTCTCTCTCTCTCTCTCTATGTGTATGTATATATAAATGAAAAGAATGAGGCTGTCAACACATCCTGTAGCCCATGGAACACTGTCAAAGGAGTGAAAAAGCAGACCGTCTTACCTCAGGCGGTACTTTATGCGATTTATAAAATCATTGGGCCAAGTAGAGATTTGTACCCACAGACTGTCTGGTGTTTATTTTAAAACCATTCATCAAACACAGGTTTTTCTGATAACTTTACTGTGCATTGCTTTGCAAACTTTTCAGGAAAGTGAACTATCAGATTACAGTGGACAGTAACCTATTTTAAAATGATTGTGACATGTTCCTTCCACATGCCATGCTGGAGATACACATGTCATGTGACCTGTACTTCCTGAGATTCCAGGCTCCACATGGCCCTGTACCTCGACCAGATAAACAGTTGCAGAAGATGGATGGATATTTTTAATTTAAGCACTATGCTTATTTGCTTAATTCGACACAAAAACAGTCATCATTAAAATAAGCACAAAGAACATTACATTAAAATACCAGTGTGGGTTTTGAAATGAGACTGGTACACTCTCAGTTTCTACTGGTGCTGCATTTAACATCATTAGCAGGGTAGACCTGCGGTCTCACCCTTAAAAGCCATAGCGTAGCATTGCTAACCAGATATTTTTCCACAAACAAAGCAGCTGTAAGAGGACTGGAGGTTATAGGTGCAAATAAACTGAGTATGAAATTAAAGGGAGACGATTAAAGGGAGGTTTTTTGACCCCTGAATTCATAGTCTGTAGCAGAGCAGTTAGAGTTTGGGACCATTTCCACTTGGACATTCCATTATTCCAAATTAAGCATTTCATTTTCTCTGTCCTGCAAGATAGTGCTTAGCCCAGAACCGGAGAGGATTTATGGAGGTGAGGTGACCGAGGAGTTTCGAAAGGGAGACCGAGCTGAAAATGTACAAGACAAGACAACAGGACACGAGGGTGCAGCTGGAGCTGTGCCAGCCAAAGAGCAGAACCCCTGTTCTCAGGAAGTCACAGCATTGAATGCTATGAAAGGACAGGTTCTACTGGACCTTTGAGGGAGACCAGCTGCAATGGGTAACCAACCGTATGGAATCAGGGCCTGTGTTTGGATAAAAGCATTTAATTAATGAGCAAATTATATTTATAAGACCGAAGTGAACCATTTTCTGGAATAGATAAAACCCTGCAGGGCTCACATTTCAGAAAAACATTGTGACATTTTCAAGCATAAATATGAACAGAAATGATTATATTATGAAAAGGTGAATTTTAAAATAACATCCTGTTAAAAAGTTTATTTGTGCTAAATTTGAGCTGAAAGTATAATTATATTGGTAAAACAGGCCATGCTATTAAAAGATATTTTCATTTCATGGTTTCTGGAAATTTATTCCACATTAATTCACATTAATGAATGCATTACCAGATGTGTGTCATTTCGAGTCCTGAGGTAACTCTTGACGGAGTTCGTCCAATCATCTACTTCAGCGTCCACGACCCCCAACAGCAAAAGTTCAAATTGTTGTAGGAAGCCGCAATTTTGCTACGGGGTTGTGCAGTTTGGCCCAGAGAACCGTCCGTGTAAAATCTAGTTTAAGGTGTGTGAGGGAACGTCGAGACTCTGGAGGAAGCATCTCCATCCACTGAGCTTCCCTGCTTCTCTTAAACACAACAGGTACAGTTCAGAAGCACTAAATGCACTCTACAAAAGGGCAAAGTCAGCACAGAACTCGACTGGATCTCTCACAGTCTAATGGGGAATCAGTTTCAAGCCACCTTCTCAAAACCGCTCAGGAGGCACCACTGGAGTCTTGAGACTTTGACTCAAATTAGTAAAGAAAAAAAAATGTGTCTGTTGTCCCACAGCGTAGAGACTCATGAGTCATTCAGATGGGAAAGACTTAGTAATGAAAAGATCATATTCATCCAATGTTGCTACACTTTCACTGTCACTTTCCAGAACATTCCGACCACTGTCTGTCATTGTCCCGTAATGTCTTTTGCCTGTTGATCATAAAAACGTCAATGTGTAGCACAAAGATGAAGTCTCCCTATCATGCTTGAATGACCCCAGTAAGGGGTATATATCTGGTATATAACACTTTCGGAAATTGCTTTGGTTTGGACACACATTTTGTGACTGTCAGGTTTAAAATCAGACCATGTTTATGAATGTAGTGTAAGTGGTCCAGAAGTAATAAACATTCATTCTCAGATATTTCCTATTTAATATTCTGGGGGGAGGCTACACACTGGAAGTACAACAGGGGCCCCATTTGATTGGCGTCTGGGAACCAATGTCCTGGGTTGGGCTCAGAAATCTTAAATCTCTCAATGTCGTTCCCCAAAATAAGCACAATCCCTAAAATGGGCAACTGAAAACAAACAGAAACTTTAACATTACTGATTTTTTTTCTCTTGAAAATAACTGTTATTCAATGGAACACAGATATCTCCAAATTCAGTACATTGTTCCAAATTACTGTAGTAATATGCAGCAAAAAACAATGAAACACCAATACGAATTCTCACAGGTCTCTTACGTTGGTTTCATAAAGTTTTTATATGAAGACACAAAGTCAAAAAACAAACAGCTGAAAACCAAGTTGAAAAGCTTGGGGTAGTGATTTGGTAACCACCAGTATGAAGACCTTAACGAGACGGTCGATGGAGACACTCCGACGCCTTTTTGGTCGTCAATCGACCCCTTCCAGTTCACCTACCAGGCCCAGACTGCTGTGGATGCTGTCATATACCTGCCGCACAGGGCTGCCTCACCCCTGCACGAGCCAGGGTGCTGCTCTGTGGAGCTGAGAATGTGAGGTACTGCAACGTCTTCTTTGCCTTCAGTAACATGCAGCCGGTGCTGCCTGGGAGCCCCTCAGCCATTAAGGCAGCAGCTCCCCTGATGACCTCATCCACTGCCTGACCAGACGCCTACAGTACATCCATCTTCAGGATGACGTCTCCGAGAGATTGCTGAGCAGCACAGGAGCCTCACAGAGGACGGTCCCCTCTCCCTGTCCCTTCACTTAGTACAGTGCTGACTTCAAGCACAAGAGAGCCCAGCCATCTGCAGAAATTCCTAGATGACTCTGCAATAGTTGGTTATATCAGGGATGGTGATATGACAGAATACAGGAGGTGGGTAGACAATGTTATTGACTGGTGCGGCAGGAACCGCCTGAAACGTGACGTCGATAAGACAAATGAGCTGGTAATGGACGGCCAGCCTGTGGGCTTTTCAGGGTATAACCATGGCCGCATCCTCACTGCAGAAGCAGACTGAAAGCTAGTTTGGGGGAGTTTACTTTGATCAAGCAAACTTCTAGTCTAAGACACTATATATCAAGAGCAGAATCAGAGATAAACTGCACAGCTTGAGCATCTCCGGTTATCATAGGACTAGCACTGCCCAGTCTGGAAAGCAATCTGTGGTGGACAGGGGCCGACCAAGTACCCACTTGCGTAGATTCCAACCCACTACCTGGAGTAGGAGTGTGCTGAGCAGTGTTATCTAGCCTGGGACTTCTGACCCAAAGGCTATGGTGACACTCTGCTGAGAGACATGCAATCCACAGGTTTACCTGTAGGAGGCCCATGGTCACCAGAGCACATAATGAGAGTGGGCTTCCTCAGACCAAGCAAAGCAGTGTTACAGCTGCTTGTACGATCTGAAGAATCAGCTAGTGTTCCTACAACTGGAGCAAAAGTAGCGCGGCTTTGGCTCCCGCTGTAAGGGCCTTGGCCTGTAGGCTTGACTACAGCACCAGCCCAGCTATCACAGCCTATCACATCGGCTCTGAGCAAAGGATGTGGCATCATGCTGTGAGAGCTTTCTGACATCGGCTCCGGGGGGAGAGAGAGGCAGGGTCAGATACGTGACTTGGAATAGAGCTCTGACAGATTTCTGAAGCTGGAAAGTCAAACATGGAACAAGTTCAGTACTTATAGAGGAATTACCACCTGCCACACGGCCCCCATGCAAGCGTGAAACTTACTGGGAAACACCAGCATGATGCACTAGCAGTAAGGAAAGAAAAAAAAGCATTCTGAAGGGGGGGGGGGGCATGCAAACTTCAGAAGCTTTGAGAACAAAATGTTGTGAGGACACAGGAGTGAGGAGAAGCATAGTGAGCATTAGCCCAAAAAGCACCTTTGTGCATTAGATGATAGAAACTACAGCTGTAGACACCTGACTCTGTAGCCCATTTACCATGGGAACTGCCTAAAGCAGGACATCCTGCAGACCCTCTGGTTGCCTCATACCCATTTTAACCTCAGCAAAATTAAACATTGGCTTGTATACATGGAAACAAGTAATTGCAACCAACTGACTGAGGTGTCTCATTCCAACAATAAAATGAAGCAATCCACTTATGTGTGAGTTAGGTACGATTTATTAGTCAAAAATTTACAATAAAGAAATTTTTCATTCATAAAGAGAGAATATAAATACATAAGCCTGCTTTTCCGAAAAGATCTTTATTAATATTTGTATAATATTATGTATGAGCCGAACCATTAGTTTTAGATTTGCATTTAGCTGTTATTTCAGTTTGGTCTGACTTGAATTTGACAAATAATTTAGTCATCAGCTTAATGAAACCAATTGTTTCAGTTTCAGCACATACCAGAAACTTGGCCAGGCTTAGCTGCTTGTGTGTCAATCATGCCGTTCCACAGCTCGCCCTGTGGACCGGCATGATTGACACACAAGCAGCTAAGCAGTCCAACAGCTGTCCAGTTGTCTTCTGTCAGCCAATCTGACAGCAGGGATGCCCAGGGTCCAGTCTTCCATGTCTAGGGTGTATTTAACAGTAAAAAAAACAGCCCTAAGGCATGGCTCCCCCGTTCCAGTCCTGGGGCCCAAAATCAGTTTGCAGTTTTCTCTGCTAAATCACATCTTAATCAGCTAATTACTGGGGTTAATAGGTGTGCTTGAGCAGGGAATTCTGCAGACTGTGTTGGATTTTGGCCTGCAGGAAACTGGGGAAGCCTGGCCTAAACTAGCATAGTCATCAAGAACACATTCTCGATATGGGCGTTCAGAGACGGCAGTTCATCAGGCTGCATGCTCATGGGCGGCTGGAGGAAACCAAAGAACTCAGGGGAAGCACGTGTTACACGTGGAGAACATGCAAATTCCAGCATGTGGGGCGACGACAGGATCACAATCATCCAGCCGTACAAGCGTGAGGCCGCAGCGGTAACCACTGAGTCAAGGTGCATCCTCCGCACCATTACATAAAATGGAAAATAACAAATAAGAAGGTGACTCTAAATTCTGAATCATTCGGTGTGAAGAAGAAACTCCAGGGCTGGAAAGTCCAGGCTCAGAAAGTAAACATGCAAACCAACCAGCCGAATATAAAGAGTCACATTCACAAAATCATGTCGGTTGAAACAAAATCATGGTCTGCTGGACCTGAACGCTCCACCTTTTGTGTTGTTAAAACTCAAGCACGCTATAATGTCGGTGAAGCCTTCCTGGCGTTTGGGGTGGAGCTGCGATCCGGGAAGGACACGTCCATCATCCCGCTGGCTGCGGTGCGGGAAAGAGGCACAGGAAGCATCGCAGACACCTGTGCAGCGGCTTCAGTCAGCTGATGGGTGGGGGTGCAGGGAGCTCTGGGGGGTGCCCTGGGGGAAGCCCTGAGGGGAGACCTGGGGGGGGAGCCCTGGGGGGAGCCCTGGGGAAAGCAGGTTCTTCGGGTGTGAGGTGCCAAGCTTTTGCTGTCCGGGTCAGACATGTTAATTTACATCGTACATCTTTTTCTCCCATTGCACTTATAAAGCATGAAACTACAGTAAAGGCTGCTTGTTTCTGTATGGGGGAAGCACTGAAGGAGGTCCAGGAGGCAGGAGGTCCAGGAGGCAGGAGGTCCAGACAGCTGCCCTGCCCTTCGGATGAAGCTTAAACGATCTACTGTTTGTGCAGATTCCTAGTCAGGGAAGCAACACAGCTGTCCTTTGCTCTACACGAGTCAGGTAATACTCAAAAAATAAACTGCGATATTAACCTGGTATCCCGTGTGTTCTGGTTTCGCAGTTTGCATGTACTGTACAGTTTGTTTTACCATAATGTCGCACTCTTTGACTGCTTCTTGTATCGTTGCCCCGCATGTCGGCTGGTACAGTCTGCAAGGAGGCATTCAAGTACGAATTTCATTGTACTTTGTATCTGTCAGCTGTACACATAACAATAAACCCTTGGATCCTTTAATCCCTCACTTACTGCTGCACAGTGTGGTTCTCCGGCTGCACCGCTGCAGAAGAAAAGGACCTGTGGCGGCTTGTCAAGACAGCTGAGAGGATCATCGGCTCCCTACTGCCACACCTGAATGACATTTACTGGCACCGCCTTTTAATACAGGCCACAAAAATAGAGAATGACCTCTCACACCCAGGACACTCCTTTCTTACCACCCTCCCCTCAGGCCGATTAAGAACCATCAGGACTCGCACCAATCGGCTGTATAACAGCTTTTTCCCAAGAGCGGTGGACAGACTGCAGAAAGCATAATGGCCTCCCACCTTTCCCAACACATACAGACATGTGTATCCGCTACTGTCTTCATCATGGACCTTGTGCAATATCTTACACCTAGGTGCAATATTGCTGTTTTTATATTAATTCTTGCAATATATATATATGTGCATATTCTGTGGATGTTTACAGTAGGAATGAGTGTGTGAAGAGTATGAGTGAATGTTTTTCTGAATTATGCTTTAAGAACCTGCTAATGGGACTGCACCAGAGTTTCGTTGTATGACATACAATGACAATAAAGAATCTATCCATCCATCCATCCATCTATCCCTGAAGGTCCGGAGTAGCTGCAGACAGAGGGATCAACCCATGAGGGAAGGGATTGTGCTCTTCAAGGTCCGTTTTCCTAAAAGATTTCCATGTGATCATTCAGAATTGTAACACTGAAAATGCCAGCTTGATGCTGTAGTGAAATAAAATAAAAAAGCAAAAAACCAATAATGTTAGCCGTCTCTGCATCTCTAAGTTATCCGCTCCCGAATTTCACTTGACCACCAGGATCCAATTAGACAGTGGCTATTAAAACAGCCATCCGCCAATCATCTAACAGATCACTTAACATATCATTCCATGTTCCATAGTGTAGCTGCATTCTCTGTTGATCTGGAACAGAAATATAGCTTAATGTTGACCTTTCTGTACATTGATGCAAAAATTTGTTTGCTTTCGGCTGGTGTTTATGATGTGTGGAGGTGAAATTTATATAAGTCTGGTACGTAGTCTGCTGGTAGTCTGAGCGCTGCTGCGATTGCTCTCAATGCCTTGTCCATTGTGAATGCGACCGTTTACTAAAAACGTGACTGAGGTACGTGGCGCACAGATGGTTTCAGAGCTTCTTAGTATGCCAGCACGACTGCAAGATACTCTCCCTGCTGGGAGAGTAAGCAGCACCTAGTTTGTGCAGAATGGTGAGTTTAATATTAACTCTTGCTTTGCTGGATCAGAGAACATATGCAGCGTGAAATGCTTAGATTTAGTGCCAATGAATTGTGTAAGTGAACCAGCGTAGGTGAAGAAAACAAGATCAAAACTGACTTTGTTCAAAAGCAATGGAATGCTATTTTACTGAGTGAAGTGTCTATAGGTCACAAGAAATTATGGAAGGGAGTGACATCTCCGTGCAAGACTTGGAGGGAAAGGCAAGTTTTGGGAGGACAGAGAGTGAAGGGCCTTGGAAGAGCAGGAACCTGAGACCAGCGAGCAGGGATGCGGCAGGGAACAAGAACGGCCAGCCGTGTCGCACTGAGGCGTCACTCGCAGAAAGGGTAGAAAAAGTATGTTGATTTCTAAGTCAAAGGTTTTGTTCTTCGTGGAGACCCAAGACCCAACAAACCCAAACAGACCGAACAAACGGAAAAGCTAAAACTGCCCGTCCACCTGTAGGGCTGCCTGAAGCCCCGAGGGCAGCCCAGCACCCTGAGGATCCAGGGGCACTTCAGGCAAAAGAAAGCCACAAAAGAAGACGATGGAACCCACACATTGGGGATTATATTATAAATATCCACTGCACAATGATAGATAAATTAAAACATTTATACCAGCATTTCCCAACCCAGTCCTTGGGGACTCCAAGACAGTCCACGTTTTTGCTCCCTCTGGACCGAGTGGCAGCGAGCTGCCCGTAAGTGTGTTTTCATGCTTTTTTGCCTGGTTGGAAGCTCGGACGCAGCAAAAATGTCCACTGTTTGGCAGGGGGCAGGAAACGAGCAGAAAGGTGAACTGTCTGGGGGTCCCTGAGGACCCGGTTGGGAGACATCGACCTGTACAACAGGAGATATCAGTAGACGGCCTTCCATGAACGGAGGTACAGCTGGAGGGGAAGCAGAGGGTTCCGCTTCTGTAACGTGGGATGAAAAACATCAAAGTCCACCTTCCTCACTCTCTGCAGGTAGTCCTCTAACGCGACCTAGAACAGGACACACAGCGCGGCTGTAAACATGCAATGAAGACTAGTCTTCTCCATCCGGGCCATTTTTCAATTCGTTTCTTGAGCAATATGAGAGGTTTTAGCATCATGGAGGCAGCCATATGTTCGAATTCAGAACTGCATTAATGCAATTCCGGCATGAAATTCTAGGAGATGCTTTTCCAGTGGCATCACTCAGCCGACATGCGACATGTACATTTAGGCGTCGTGACTAACGCTTCCGCCAACTCACCTAAGTGTAGCTCATCTCTGAAAGCCCCCCCCATCACCCCCCCCCTCCTCCGCCACCGGTTTGCTGCAGCCCAGATCCATTATTTTCTGACCCATCGTTAATTCTTGGCCCTTTTATGTTTCCTTTTGACGGAGACTCACCGTCTGCAAGAAGGCAGGAAAAGCGGCCGTCGGTACACTATTGGCGAACGATCGAGCCTGGGGGGGCGGAGATTTAAAAAAGAAAAACAGAATGACAAGCAGGTATCAAGGGTGGGCTGATGACAGCCCAGGTTATGCTTCAAAGGCCTATATAACAGATGTGAGACCATGACCCTCTTCATTCGGGGAGGCGGGCAAGCCGTCCTTTACAATCGCTTCATTCCTTTAACAGCAGAGGAGACACCTGTTCATCTAATTGTACATTTATCACTCTCCAAGAACATGAGTCATGTAACGCGCAAGTCAGGGCTGCCACCTGGACAAAAAATAAAAAATAAAAAACATGGACCCCACCCCAAACACAGCAGAAACAGGGCAGCCGGAAGACCGAGCGCCCGGGATAGTGACTGCATCAGCATACAGAAGGTCAGGGAAGCAGCACCTGTAACAGGACAGCGGTCACATTCGCGCCGCTATCCGCTACGCGCTATGATGCACGCGCCGACGGACGGCATACTGACGTGCTGCAGGTGCACGTGGGCTTGGCTGGCGACGTCATACACCACGTCCTTCACGCTCTGCTCCCGGCTGCCTCGTATGAAGTCCTCCTGTGAAGCACCGTGCTGGAAGGCAAGACAGAAGCCACACCGAGCACGTCACTGCCATGTACGCATCACCACACTGCACAAAGACGGCAGTGTTACCGCTCAGATTTCACAAGCTCACCACTGACCACTCCTACAATTTACAGATCTTTTAAGCGCCAGTAAGCCATCATTTCTAACCTACATTACACTTAAAATGCACAGAGGAAAAAAAAACAGATGGTGGCTGAAGCAGGCCTTACGCATTTTTCAGAAATGTCAAATGCATTAGAGACATTTTTAAGCACAGGGGAATTCCAATAAAAAAGAAAAGGTAAGGAATCCAACCAAAAACTTGCATGTATGCTGAATGATGCAATGCAAAATAGACAGTCTTTAGCAAACCTGGACCACAAAACTGCGACACTTTCAGTTTCTATTCAATTGTACTATTTTAACCCAATTTTACCTACATCTACACCTCTTACTGGAGTTATTTGGGGTGAGTACCTCACTAAATTGCAGGTAGTACACCAGCACCCGCACCCTCAATTCAACAGGAGTGCTTATGGGAGACAGTGGTACTAACAGTGAAGTACAAATGTGACAACTGCGCCCCCTGCCTTGCTGAAAAGGCACTTCACATTCTTCGGCAGTAGACTCTAACCTTCACCAAGAATCCTAATAAATTCAGATTCCATAACTCACTGGACGATTCAATCCCACAGGGAGATGTGCCGGGACAGCTTGAGTTCAGGATTAATTGTAAAGACAACATTTGGAGCGGAGTTAAATTTCCTCATGATTATGTAGACCACTGTCACTGCCACAGACCACTCACCCCCCAGCTAACATGTCACCACGGGCTAATGGTAAGAGATTTAGCCGATGTCACTTTCAGGGGATTTCTGGTCACTACTGAAACCCAGTGAGGAACATTTTCACTTCACTGTACAAAAGCAGCAGCTTCTACAGCATCTGTGAAACATCACTGACCCAAATACGGCAACACTATGGTATACAGTGAAGTATGCATTATTAAATAAAAGGGTGACAAATTTTGTTTAAAGGAGTTTAGGAACCTAATAGCTGTGATAATTTATTTACATGCACTGTTAAAAGCACTTTTACAGAAACAGAATTTCGGTCTTTCTTGTGCAACTATACCTGCAATGTTTTGTACTGTCACAACGGCAAGGGTTTGGGGTGGAAGATCCTCATGAATCCCCCATTATTAGAAATGCAAAGGCAAGATTCCATGGTCACAGGGACAGCGAACATGCCAGTGAGGCTGGCTGCCAAGGGGAAGATGCAGAGCGCAAACATGCCAGTGAGGCTGGCTGCCAAGGGGAAGATGCAGAGCGCAAACATGCCAGTGAGGCTGGCTGCCAAGGGAAAGATACAGAGCGCAAACATGCCAGTGAGGCTGGCTGCCAAGGGGAAGATGCAGAGCGCGAACATGCCAGTGAGGCTGGCTGCCAAGGGGAA
>JAODKE010000146.1:7268572-7287898 GCA_026779605.1 Mormyrus hasselquistii
GCGGGGTGGTGTGGCTTCTGGGGAACCGTGAGGTTTACATAAGAGGGGGCCTGGAGGCAGAATGCAAAAAGCCCCAGGGGGCGGGTAATACCCCCCCCCCCCCCCCGACACACACACACACACACACACAGACAGACTTCCCCCTTACTGAGACACAATCTCTATGTTTAAAATCTGCCAGGGTCATTCAGCAGGTTTGTAAACGTGGTTTCCGCCCGAACAGCCGTGGGGCACGATGCGAAGGGACGACTCGTTCTGTTCCATATCGACGGGGAGACGGACAAGCGGGGGTGAGGCGGCACAGACCTCGGGACGCTGGGGTGCTGTGGGTTAACGTCACAGCTTAAGACGCATCAGAGCGTAAAGACAATAGTAACCGTCATGCAGTAAATAGCGGTGATAGTGCAGTGATGGGGATGTACGAGGGCTGTGAGGCCCAGTCTGTCTTACGGATGACTATATCCTGCCTTGCTGTAATGCAGCCGCAGCGCTGTGTGTGTCTGTAGCAGGAACATCCCTATGCTTACGCCCTGCTGCTTACTTCCACTGTAGGATGAACTTGCAGGAGGTCGCCGAATTCCTCCAGAGGCAAGGGGTGGTCAACGCCATCAACCTTGACGGGGGCGGCTCTTCGACCTTCGTGGTCAATGGGTCGCTTGCCGGTTACCCCTCAGACTTGTGGTACGCCGGAAACGATGCCCACGTTTGTGGGATTTCATGCTTTTATTAGTATTTAATGGAGTTACTGAGCTTCTGTGTCAAGGGTGCCGTATGGAAATGGCAGATGATTGTGTCTCTCCTTGGGGCGCGTTGGCTCTGCAGCCATTCCTATGAGACCTGGTGGAGGTGTCCACGGGCTGTCTCCACGGTGCTCTGCGTGCACGATCCGCCGTGCCAGCCCAAGAACTGCAGTGGACATGGCTCCTGCGTTGGCGGGCACTGCGTGTGCCACAGCGGCTGGGCGGGGCCGGCGTGCCGCTCTCTCTCGTGCCAGCCGTCCGTGTGCGGAGACCACGGCCTGTGCACGCAGCGTGAGTGACGGCTGAGCCCTCTTTCCTGGGGAAATCAAGGCCAATTGCTTATATGAGCGGTTTTATTAAATAATGATTTTCATGTGCTTCTGTGCTGTGTGGTGGATGCTGTGGTACCAGACTGGGGGGCATCTTGGAGCTCTCGGTCACCCCCTCCTGTTTGGTTGTGTTTCCTGCAGATGGATGTGCCTGTGATGCAGGCTGGATGGGGACCAATTGCAGCCAAGGTATCAGCCCCCCCCCCCCATGCTCCTCTGAGAATATGCCACCTGAGACCCTACGAGAGGAAAAAAACAGGGTTCGATGAAACGGCGTGGTTTAGGGGCGGCCTGTGGACAGAGGGCCAGGTGTTAATCTGCACTGTCACGGTTGGCTGATCGTGTGTTAAACCCCACCCCTTTTGCAGTGTGCCCTCCAGGTTTCTATGGCGACGGCTGCAACCAGACATGCGCCTGCACCAACGGGGGTGTGTGCGACCCAGTCCACGGATGGTGCTCCTGCCCCGCCGGCTTCCAAGGGGACGTCTGCGAGCACGGTGAGGGGGGAGGGCGGCCTCTGGGCGGGATCTCTCCCGGAATTCGGGCCTTTTCTCGATCTGTCGTCACTGTTGCTGTTTACAAACCTCGTGTGACACGCTTCCCCGGCGTTCTCGCTTTCCTTTTCCTGGAAGACGCATTACGGCCAGCGTCTGGCATTTTCACACGGTGAGGCTTCCTGTGGGCCGCTTTCTGTTTCTGCAGTACTGGGGCTGACTGACAACCAACATCACAGCACGAGTCTCGGAAGGGTAAAAGAAGTCAGGGTATCGGGTGGTGATGGAAGGCAGGTAGACGAAGCGAAGGGGTGACCAAAGGGCGACCTCGTCTCCCAGTGCCTGTAGTTTCATGATTTTAGGTTAAGAAGCACAACATTAGAGCATCGGCAAATTGTAGCTGTAAGGGTCTTTAAGGTGACTCGTGGTGACCTGTCAGGTTTTTAGCAATGGTTTTGTAACTAGGTAAAGTTGGTTTAAGGTTAATAGTCTTTTTTTCCTCTCATTTGTGTGCCTGTGAGGGTGTTCGAGGCTTAATGAAGAACCACACTCCAGCACTTACAGCCAAATTCCTGGTCAGGATTCTCAATTCTCAGGGGGAACCAGTTGCATTAAACAAGCTTGTCCTTGTATGTGCTTCCTCCTGCTGCCTGGATGCTGAACTGGGCATGAAATTTAGCTTCAGGGATCTCAGATATGAAACGGGGAGGATTACATCCATCGTGGGTGGTGGCTGCTCTCCCTGACATTTCTGTCCCCCCCCTCCCCCCCAGAGTGTCCACTGGGCTTCTATGGCCTGGGATGTAAGCAAGAGTGCCACTGTACCAATATGTGCCCGTGTGACCCGGTGACGGGGAGCTGTAACGTCACCTGGCGCGGAGAGAGAAATCAGACCCTCCACACAGGTTTGATTTTTTGATTTACTTTTATGGTAAAACTCATCATCGTTTGAAGACGGACAGAAAATGTGAATCTTTACAGCCAATCGTAGCCCTTGTGCCTGTTGCTTTCCCCTCCCCTCACTGGTCATTTGCAGGACTAACAAATCCAGTTTTTCTGGGAGGTTGCCTAGCAACTGTACCCTGCATTTACGATGCCTGCATTGACAGGCATTAATTTGAGTGTTTAAGTCTGTATTCATGTGAGAGACCCCATCAATATCCCTTTTCCCTCTTTTGCAATCAGTCAGGGCTGTTAATTTGTCCCCCACCACAATGTCACCTAATGGGCCATCCCCCCCCCACGTCTGCCCTGTCAGCTAGCTAATGTCTTACCTGGCTGGCACTTTGAGACGACGTCATAGGTCACTTTGCCTTTGACAGATGACGCCAGTGGACACGACCACCTTTGCCCTGTAGTGACTTGAGCATGTTGTGCGTAGCAGTGTCCCACCTGGCTAGTCCCCCCCCCCCTTTTGAGGGACCTCCTAGGTCAGCTGGGGACGTGCGGTGTCGTTTTCAGAAGGTTACCATCGGAAGGGTCGGGTCTCCTCATGTTTACGGGACTCGGTCGTGAGGACGCCGGTGAGTTTAAGGGCCGGACCTGGGGTTCTGCGTGCTCCCTGGCTCGGGTGTCGGGGCCAATGCACGCCGCATTGTGTCAGACGTGCAGGGATATTATCTTTCTTTGTGTGTCGGGGCTGGCAGCGCACATGCAGTGACTCACCATGTGATCATTTCAGGTCTGCCACCCGAGCCCGCACTCGCCATCACGTCCCTGTTTGCCTGTTTTTGTGCAATTAAAAGCTTCAGTTCTCCTCTCGATGCCCGGGGGTCAGTTCTATTTCAATAAAATGCAGGATCTGCCCCCCCCCCCCCCCTCCCCAAAGCGTCTCTTCCCTGGTCACAAAAAAGCAGTAATTCTTGATAGTCACTGGACTCACTGACCCCAAGAGTATGTGGGGCCCCATGCAAGAGGAGGATGTTAAAAAAGATGGCGGTGGGCTGTTTGGCAAGCACAGTGCTGTCCCTCTAAACCCCGTGATATTTTTTCTTGTAAAATGTTATGTGATTTTGTGTATGTGCGCCTGCCTCCATCGGAGTGTGTATTCTTCCATACCTGCAGCATTGATGCCTCTCGTCTCCCTTTGGTCGTTTTCTTTTTTCACATTGTCCTAACATCTCCCTTCAGCCGGTCATTGCCTTGCCAGGGAGCTGCTGAAGGCTTGGCAAGAAGAGGCAGAGGCCCACAGGGTCACGCCGTACTTCACGGAGTAAGTTCCCATCATCTCTCCAGCTAGGATCGCTAATGGTACTTTGGGTCCTTTCTGGATGCATGAAGGAGAATCGGAATCGTTTATCGTACCACCAAGTACTTTAACGCACAAGGGATTTACTTTGGGGTGTCGTGCAGGACAAGCAAGGACAGTCGACATGTAAATTATATACATACCAATAAAATGTGGTTCGTGCAAAATAAATGAAGCAGTAGGTTCACTAGACGGGATAATATGCTTGGTGTCATGTGACAGTAGGTGATTAAATGTGCGACGGGGGGGGGAGAGAAAATCATTGGTTATTGATGACGGCAACTGCTACGGGGAAAAGAAAGCTGCATGACACGGTGAATACAGTAATGTCTCGTGACGTAGTAATCGGGCTTTGACCAGTGTGAGGCGTGCAGACGTGCGAGAGTGCTGTGCGGACTTCCTAGGCTCCTCACGCTCGGTTGTTTGTAAACGGACTCCAGACCCTTTATTATGCAAGTGACATATGGAGGAGCGTTGCCATGGTTTCAGTGAGCACATTGTTCTGTGGGTGCAGTGAATATGGCGGAGGGGTTGCTGGGGGGGAACTGAATAATGGTCTCCTGCTCCTTTCAGGAGGACCTGGCTGACCATCACCGTGGTTCTGGGTATGATGCTCCTGGCCAGTGTCGTGGGTAACATGATCCAGGCGTCCAGAAGGACCAGAACTGCTGGGTTTCGGCCCACATACTCGTACGCTCCCCTGGCTGATATGACAGCCAGGATGGACTATGAAGATCAGCCTGATGAAAGCAAAAGTACAACAATGGAGTCCTCCATTTCCTACTAATCCCAACATCCAGCCAGTCAAGTCATGGCGTGTATCACCAGCTGGGATAGACCGTCGTGGGTTAGTTCAGTTTCTCAGGGTCTGCATGCAAGGCTTGAACCAAATTCTGGAAGTTAAATGTATTCAAGAGTTTTTTTTTTTTTTTTTATTTGCATCAGAGGGGTAGTTGGGGCATGTAGAGGCTAGTTGGGGCATGTAGAGGCTAGTTGGGGCATGTCTTTCTGCAGGTCCATTGTGGTTTTGCCTGCAGTCTATGCAAGGCGGCGCCATGACCTTAGAGAGACTGATCAGGATGGCCGCTGCAGCTTTCAGGCTGCCCACCCACTGCCCGCCATGTTGGCGCTGGGCACCATATGCCGGTCTCTCGCTGTTCCGTGGGAGACGTCGGATATGGGCCCGGGTTGTCATAGTGTTCTCATGTTCTGCTTCTCGCTGCCAGTATTACGTGCTTCGCTACACATTCATGCGACGATGGAGGTTTTTCTTAATTGACCTTCAACAATCCAGTTTATCTGCCGTGCAGTCATTGCGTGGCTGAAGGCGACACATCGGTGCCATTTTTACGGATTTGTGAGGTGTTTAAGTCTTGCCTGACTAGAAAACATAAAGTCAAAGTCCAGATGGTGTCACCATTTCATTGTGATGGTTCCTCATTTAGGTCATCATACCACAATGTGGTTTATGAGCCTTCTGTATATAAACGATGTAGACACAGGATTTCCTTTTGCTGGGAGGACTGACTGTGTTATGTATGGAAACCATTCTGGCAATGGTGTGGTGTCTCTGGCCTTTGCATGTTGAGAACTTTTTAAAGTAGACTGACAAGTTTGAGCAAAAAAAAAAAATGCATTCATGAGTTTTCTCCTGCAAATATTACAATGCATTGTCAACGCTTCTAGAAATTATTCAGTAAAATAAAACCGGTCCCATTCTGTTCTGCTTTGGGCACTTTTATGCCCAAGTAATTGTTTACATATTTTTATATATTGTGGTGAGTTTAGAATGTGCGGTTATTTGAATACTGTGTACAGGAAGTGGCCAGAAACGGTGGGGGGTGGCTTAACGGTGGCTTTCTTCTTTGCGGTGATGATACAAGTCCTGAGCGTGTAGCTGGGTCAGGGGGGCGCTATGCGTATATGGTGCTCCCACCCCGCACCCCTCCCCAGCGGCACTTGCGATAAGGACAACGACTGTTTGCATCAAAAGCCCCAGGTTTGGGGTCTGGGTGTTTTTCAGTCTTTGTACAGCCCCGCGGCAGCAAGCCCTGGCTGCAGCAGCACAGACTTCTGGGAACATAGCAGCTTGCCTTGGATTTTAGACGGGTAAGAGTGAGGGCAACATGAGGGTGTGACACAACAGTGCCATCGTAATCGCACCTTTAGATTTACCTCATAACCACGAGGCGTCACATTGTCTGAGAGCCATATTCTCTCACAATCAATCAACTGGATATGGTCTAATGAGTTAGTTTACAGTCCTTATCCAGTGTTATTGCTTACATAAAGAATATTGTTTTTCTGTTTGTTTTACCCGTTGCCTTGCTTTTTATCTCCACTACTGTGTCCCTAGAATTTTTTTTTTTTTTTAAATGGTTATATTTTGAATGTATGTAAATTTGTTACATTTCAGTTAGAAAACTCATCTGCGTTTCTAATGGAAATGCATCAACGACCATTTGAAAAATAAATCTTTCTAGGTTTTCTTGGCCAGCTACTCTCTCTTTCTCATATACATGTGTCCAGCCCTCAAAATGTTTGCATTCTGTCAGCTGATATTTTCCCATGATTGTTTTTAAGCAACAAAAGTAATTACTGCACAGCTGCTGGTCACAGTAACATCAAGCAGTGTTAAAAATTGAAAATATTTGTTTTAACTTTGCCTTTAAAATGTGGTTTTGTTCTGTCTTAAATTCTGCTGGGGCAGTACTGTGCTCAGACCTTTGATACCTACACCTAGCCTTAAGTGGGACAGGGACTGTCTTGCTTATCAGACTTTTATTCAAGATTATTTACCCACCTGCATAAATGTGTAAATTTGTGTCTTATTGTAGAAATCCCATCTAAATGTTTAATAGTGCTTGATGGGCATTTCACTGCACCACACGGCACTCCATGTGCCGCCCCCCCCCCCCCAAAAAAAAAGTCTTTTACAGTCCAGAGCTGAAGTCAGCCTTGGGGTGTGTATGTTCTGCTAACTGCTGGACGCGTACAGGTGGTGTCCTGCCCTGCATTTTCACCGACGCTTTAAGGACACTGGGTTTGGGGTTTCGTCAGACATGTCCGTACATGTCCGAGAGCAGTGCTGGTGCACAGCATTTGTGCACTGACAGGGTGAACTGATTCTGCTTGGTTGGGAGCTAATCTGAAAAGGTCTTCTGGCCCTGAAAGGAACTATATTGGCCTGGAGATTGGTGACGAGCTGTGACACTAGCCATCTCTGACCTGATGTTCTACCATGTCCTGGAAGGCAGCGTGCTTTTATTTCTGTACTTTTCGTGACACGGACGGCAGCACAAAAAGGTTTTCTGTGGTGTCTCAGCACATGCCGATCAGTAAAAGGCAATAAATGATTTTTAAAAATTAATGTGTCTGTATTCACTGTCATTACTAAGCAAACGGCTTTAGCCCAGAGGTGAGGTGATGTTATAGTGAAAGGCCTCACCGAAACCCATGATGACTCACCACCCCACCCAGCCTCCTGTTAATCTGATGCAACGTTTCCTGAAATTTCTTACCTCCAAACTTATTTGAAACTGCTCTGCTAGGGCTCCCTCCTAGTGATGTGGCTATTGTGTACGGTCGTTGCACTATATGTATGTCTGTCTGTCTGTGTCTATGTACCTTGGTGCTGTATACACAAGAGTTTGCCCATAGAGTTAGTAAAGTTATTTATTGTTTATTGTGTTAAGGGGGGGGGGTGTGTGTCATGTGACTTAGAATATGCGTACTGAGACATAAAATACAGCATGATTTTTGTTTTTGATATGGTTTCTATTGAGGTAAGCTCCCTTTTATTATTTTGTTAATCAAAATCTTCTAAAGATGGTCTGGTTTAAGTTAAGAATTTTTGAAATTTGATTTGAAAATCTTCCTCCCCGAACCCAAAGTGAGCGCTTACTCCCGGCGCAAACGTTTCTCAGGGGTACGTACGTGGAAGCAGCTTCTGCTGTAACGCTGCTTCGGCACAGACGGGGCTGTAAATATTAACCGGGTTATGTATGAAGTGCGGTGAAGAACATGGCTGTATGGTTCGCCGCGCTGCTCAAACATTAAGGCGACACTGCAATTTACTAATTTACCTTTATTTTGTTAAAATAGGCCTAATAGAAATTAATTCCATGACAAAAAAATCCCATATTTGTTAAACACGATTAGCAAAATATTTCATTGGTTAAAGGCTTTGTCGAAACAAATCTGAAAATTAACGAAGTACTGAATTCCTCACTTTTCCACCAAAATAACATCCTTACGTATCTTTAGATATAGTTGGAGAGTTGAGAAGATGTTGATTGGACGTGAAGAGGTCAAGGTAGGAAACCGTAAGACAGCCTAGTAAAGTTACCCATCGAATATGGCGTCATTATTATTCATACAAATTTACAACATTTACGTCATACCCAACAGTTAAACAGTAGCTGGGAAAAATATTTGCCTTTCAGGGAGGATGTTTTCCTCTAGTTAGACAAGAGCCTTCACTACAATTCAACAGCATTTTCTTATATTTCACGCTGGTGATGCTTAAATGGATCGATGTACCAGATCAGAGCCAACCCCCTTCAAACTCCCTCTTCACATTTCCTATAATTATCACAGAAGTAAATTCTCTAAAACTAACGTTTTGCATGATTGTGCTGATTTTTGTTAACATCCCTTTTCACTACGTCCATTGTTCTTATTTGACATTTTTTTTAAAAAAGAAGAGATTTCAAGGTAAAATATTGATTAATTTTTGAGACCTGGTGATAATATGCTCTATATATGAGGGGTGTTACTAAACTTAGAATCGATATAAATGTTGCATAAAAATGTATTGTGGAATATAAAATTATTCTAAAATTATTTAAATATATATAGCGCAGCTGGGCCCATCATACATTATTTCTTCTGCGAATAATTTTTAAATGTTAATATTCTTGCTGTGCTTTTGAGTATTTCATTAAGGGGTTCACCCTATATAAAACTCGGCTACCTGCAGAAACGCCGGGCATGATAGTCATTGTCCCGGCGTACGAACCCAACTTAATCTGTATGCGGTTCTGTAGGCTATGATCAGATTATTTTGAAACATTAATGATCAAATATCAGGAAGTCGGTCACAATAAACTCCCCTTCTATTCAAAAGTGAAGCTTCTCTGGACAATAGTTGAATATTAAAATTCCGAGTTTTTGTCCGCACTAACTTACAGATCTGCTCTCGCTCAGGGTGTCACGTGCGTTAGTGACAGGCTGTCGCAGTGCACGGATGTGTCTGATTGGCTAGCGTCTGACCGAGAAGCCCCGCCAGTGGGCGTGGCTCAGAAACGTCATCGCGGATCAGCTGTTAATGTTCCACAACAATAACAAAGAGTGGAGTTGGGAAGTCGGGAAAGGCTGGCGGAGCGAACGGGGTGTAGCGCAGCTGGGTCCATCGTACATTATTTCTTCTGCGAAGAATTTTTAAGTGTGTATATATAAATAAACTACTTACTACCTCAAAGTCAAGATTTTTTTCCTTAAGAATTTTTTTTTTCTGATTACGTTTTTCTTGCCGCAGGTGAGTTAAGTTTGTTGTGTTTCAGTGTCAGGAAACAAACAAACAAAAAAAGTTGTATTTTTTCCTGCGAATCGGCTCTTGTTAGTGGATGATCTTTTCGGCGATTGATTGTGACGGATGAAGATAATGCGTTATAAGAAAAGAAGTGACGGTCGCCCGGACGTGATATTTCTAGCTTTGATAAGCGGGAGGGAACGACAGGCGGGTTAACGAGCCGAGACCTCGAGCGCTAGCGTACAGATATTTACCCGCGGGTCTTATTCTCGACCTGAGTGTTTTTAAACCCCGTATTTTGCGATAAACATCGTCTGGAAAAACACATTTCTAAAATTTGTGGTAGGATCTTGCTTCTTGGTGTGTGGAATTGCAAGCCGCCACCCCCGGTGCTTGCAGATATCCGTGGAGGACCGACTCCGAACCGATGCATATCTAATCGACCAGGCCGAATCGACGTTTTGGTGAAAATATGAAGAATATCAATCTACTAAAAACGTTTAAGATCTTTCGCTTTCATTTTGGCGAACCATTATGTTTTTTTTTTTGTTTACTCGAGTACGGATTTTTTTTAGTCCATTAGCATTATTTTCTGCATAATTTCAGGATTACCTGAAAATGGTGGTCTGTATAACATCTGTCAAGTTTGAAAGGGACCTTCCTAGTTAACTGGTCAAGTTATGGTTATGCCTTACGCATTCTGCTCGCACCACGCACGCGCCGGAGGGCCAATTTGCCGTGGGCTGACGTCATATGCTCCGCTAGTTTACCCTTCATTTGGTGGGTAATTAATTATCGTTTCAAAAAGTGTTAAAAATGCGTTCAAAAAGTGCTCGGTATATTTTTAGACTCGTATCCTGTGTCGAAAGCCGCATTTTGAAATGCATTTGCGGTTACGTTACAAGTGCAGCGGATACTGCCGCTTATCAGCCTTTTTTCTCCGGATGAAATGCTGGTAGCGGATGATAATTTGTTGTTGTTGAACAGATGGAGCAGGTTCGTAGTGTGGCCTTTTCACACTTGTGTAAAGACGCGTATTCAAATTGTGGTACATAGCAATAGGACCATCTGAACCAGTGTGGAGCGTAAATGCAGAACACATTTTCGTATCTTTACGCTATTTGCGTAACTCTTTGCAGATGGACGTCGGTAACCGATGCCTATTGTGCATGCGAAGTGTATAACATAGACGAATTGTAGACACCTGTCGTGACTCAAAACCAGCCTAACTGGCTTGAGAATTCCACACTCACCCAGAAAGCCTGGCAGTTTCTCTGCACTTGATCGTTAGATGCACATTAGTTGCAGAAAGATATTTTATCCATGTTGCTCGTCCGGTTTTGATGGCTGCCTCGCGTCGCTGTCTGTCTCTGGTTTTCTAGGGCGTCTGTCTGCGCTTATCTCTGCCGCGTCCCAGTTTTGGTGCCCCTAATCCGAAGAGCATGGCCAAATCAGGGTACACCAGATGTTCTGTGGTGTTGTAATCCCGTGCCGATTAGCGAGCCATTTTCTCTCAAATGCAGCTGGTTGAACCATCGTTTTCCAAGGAGAAGCTGCAAGGTTTACTTTTAGCTGAGCATAACTATCCTCAACAATGGGCTTGTCCTGTGTGGATAAACGACTACTAAAAAGTGTTTAAGATGGTTTTTATTAGAATGTGGATGTCCTGATTCCCCAGAGGACTTTATGCATTTAAATGTGGCACTGATCATGAAATTTAACCAGCTGCATGAATCACTAACATTCCCAGTTGCTTTGGATGAAAGTTTTAAATGTAAAAAGTAGTATTGTTATGTAATAGTAGCCTGTCTAGGATTTCTGCTAGATCTTGTTCAGACGCCTGTCTTTAGTGTGCCTTTGTGAGGTAACAGCAGCCCCTTGAATGCACAGCTTTGACCTTTGACCCCCATACTCTGCTGGGGGTGAGCTTTCTCCTCTCCAGTGGTCCTGGTGAGCTCCCAGTGATGTCCCTAACCACTGGTTTCAGATCAGCGTTCTCTCCTCTGCTCCTGACCATAACTCCCATGATCCAAAAGAGACTGTTGGCCTGACGTCAGTTTTCTAAAACGACTGGCCTGCCGATGAGAGTGAAAGGTCAATCGTGTCAATTTAACAGCCAATATGCAGCTGTATGCCAGAGAGTGACTTGTAAATCATGCATGTATGCTATATACCATGCCACAGGATGTGGTTAATAAAACAGCCGTTATTCAAGTTGCTTTGTTTGACCCTGGTTTGGAAGTTTGAATTGGAATTCCGTCTTACCGTCGTCTTCCCAGCTCTTGCCTGGTCCCTTTGCATTTTCCTGCTTTAGTAGTGAACATGCTTCTGCCTTCCCATCCACAGACACTCACTCCGCAAAGGCAAAGCATGTCTGCTGTCCGTCCCGCCTCTACCAGATGAGCCAGGGGTCCTACGCAGCAGGGAGCGCCGTCCTCACCTCCTACGCCGTCCGAAGCAGCGTCCGCGGCCGATGAGCAAGGCATCCGGTCCTCACCCGTGCTCTCAACGCCTGGGGGGCCGCCGGCATGTTCCACAAGTTTGCCAGTGCCCTGTTTGGGGATGGCGAGCAGGACGGCGGCAGCTGTGAGGCGGACCTCGGCTTTGACGAGAAGGAGGAGGAGAACGAGTGGATTCTTGTCGATTACCTAGGTAACCCGCCGACTTGTGACCAGATGCGTTGTAAGAGTTCCTACACCTTCCCTGCATACAACAAAGGTCACAGGTATAAGTGTCTGTGCTGTGGGGTGTTTTGTTTGCACAAATGCTTCCCGGTTCGGGTGTAAGGGGCAGCCAGGTAGCTGTTCTCAGAGGTGACGGCCCACGGTCTCACTTCCACTGCCCTTCCATGTATCTCTGATACTTGCTTAGCTACAGTACCCAGTGTAATCAGCATTGAGGGCCACTGTCGCATGCTGATCACCGTGTGTCACGTGACAAAGGCCGAAGTCAAAGCGGAAGCAAGTCCGAGTTCCCGCCATATCTGCTGGCCCCCCCTTGGGACATGTTTATTTCTCTGGTGGACATTTCTGTCTATGCGAAGAAGTCAGTGTGTAAAATGCAGCATGTTAGCATGAATTTGAGTCAGGGGGTCTGTGGTTTTCTTCCTGAGGGGTGTGATGGAAGTGCTTCTTTTTTTTTTTTTTTTTTGGTCTGCTGGGGGGAGCTCAGTCTCACCCCTATGCATGTCACCATGTGGTGGGGGCGGGGGGGGGTAAACACAGGGACAGGGTTAAGTGCCCTCTAAAATTACAATAAGCATGGCTTGCTCATAGCAACACCTGCTTTTGGTTCCCTGTTTCGCTCTTCAGGTGGATATGTTGGATTTAGCATATCAGGATGTATTTTAAGATTTCCCTGAATGAACACTCAAGACCCTTTTATCAGTGATTATCTTGGTGCTTAAATGAAATTGACAGGTTCCAGACCTGCACGCAGCCATTCTGGATAGTGTGGTGGAAGGATTCAAGATTGTTCATAAGTTCTTTTTTCTCCCCTTCACTCAAGGCATGATTTTAGTAGCATGATTTTTTTTTTGAGCTTTGGGGATCTTGCAGTGTGTTGTTGCATTTTTTTGTGAGTTTCGTGCAGCACCCAAGCAGCAGATACTAAACTGCCCTCCTGCATCATTGAAGGATGTTTTTGTTTTTCTCCCACGCAGTTGTTTGTGTGCAGGATTCAGGTTTATTTTCCATGCTGGTCACTTTGACATCGATTCGGCTGTGATGTCACAGAGAAACCCAATATGTCGCTGAAATTGTGACAGTCACTGAACCAGGGTTTGTTGTTAGAACTGTACTGATCACTGGCAGGGCGGTGCTGACCTGTGGTTGCATTAAGGAGGATCTAGTTTAATTTGAACCTTGTGAAGTGTTTCCTAGCGCCCCCTGGAGGCCAAAAGAGGTGTTACAGTCTGAATGTTGACATGGCCGTGCAAGGATGAGCCTCTTAGCATAAATATTTTAAGTGACTTGTGTTTTTGTCCTTTGCTTTGAAGGCTCTGCTGTGTTGTGACGGGTCTGTGAACGCGGCCGCTCTGACCACGGTTATCTTCCCCGCAGCTGAGGCCTGCTCCGGCCCCCACGGCGAGGTGTCCGTCGGGACGCCCCCACAGGATGGGCTCATGGTGGGCAAGCCGCCAGCCTGCTGCTCCTCCTGCTCCTCGCTGGACGATGCCGAGGGTGACGGCTTCCTGCGCCTGGGCACGGTGGCCCTGGAGGAGAGCTGGTTCATCACGCCGCCCCCCTGCTTTACGGCCAGCGGCCTTGAACCCGTGCTGGTGGAGACCAGCCCCCTGGAGGACCTGCTCATCGAACACCCCAGCATGTCCGTGTATGCGGGACACCTGGCCCGGCCCGCCCAGGCCACTGACACCTCCCGCTCTCTCGACCAGTCCCTCCTCAGGTACACCCCCCTTCCCTCAGTGAACCCTCCAGCATCCAGTGTTCCCCTTCCCTTGTTTTTTGGACAGTGAACGTGTTTCTGTTTTGTATGCAGGGGCGATATCACATCACGCATGTGCATCACCAGGGCTTCAGATGAAAGACGAAGCATTTGGTCAGGCTTTGTATGACGCCCAAAAGTCATTATTAGTATAAATACGGCAAATCCTTATGTTTAATAAACGTATCAGACTTTAAAATGCAAAAAGTACCGCCACACAGATGACATCTCTTTACCTTGTTTATTCACAAGATCTCCTCTTTTAAAAGATGTCGTGGCTGCTCTTTCTCACCGCGACGTCGGTGCATATTGCACTGAGGTATACCAAACCGTAGTATACCAAAGCGTAGTATACCAAACCGTAGTATACCAAAACAGTATTATGTGGTGTGCTACGCTAATCGACTTTAAGAAACAAAGTTTATACAGATTACTAACTTTTGGGTGTCACAAAATGCATCTCATTAATATTTAAGGCATACTACTATTCTTTTTTTTTTTACCAAATTATGGGTGTAAATAAATGTCCGTACAGCACCGAAAAGCTGGTGTCCGGCCAAATGCGTCGTCTGTCATCTGAAGCCCTGGTGATGCACATGTGCAATGTAATATCGATATGATATCGCCCAGTCTTACCCTGATTATATAATCCTCAATTACATAATTATCTGATTATATATCTCATTTTAAAAAGTGTCTCACACTGCCAGTCAGGCTACAAAATCGCATTGTGTAGCTTGTAAGCCTGGCCTGAAGATTCATTCTTTGTTTGCTCAGGCTACCAGCAAAATGCAGTTATATATCTGTAGATTTAACAACAGACATGTTTAGAATATACAGTTAATTCAATGACGCGTCTGTGGGGACGGCCGGCGGTACCTTGTTGACATGCCGGCTGTTTGTCTGCAGAGTGGACGTTCCGCCTGCTCCCGGGCTCCATGCTGGCTGCTACACAGCTGCTCTTTCGGCTCACGCCGGCCTCCTGGAGCAGGCCAAACTGGGCCGACTCGCCCAGCGCGTCCGGGACGGCGTCCAGAAGCACCGGCTGTCTCGCAACGCCCTCCGCCGCCTCAACCTGTCGCGTGAGGGCACTGTCCGGCAGGCCAAGGGCAGCGGGCTGCTCGTGCACCAACCGGTACAGAGGCAGTTCAACTACTGAGATCGCCCCCTGCTGGACACCCCTGCGACCATGCCGCAACGCTAGCTGTGTGTGTGGGGCAGGTTCCCTCCCGTACGGGTGTTTGGAGAGAGCGCCGGTTGTCTGCTTTTAGGGTATAGTCAGGTGCTGCGGTGGCTCTTCAGAGTGAAGGGGACGTGTCCCAAGTCTCCGCGCTTTTGCTAGCGTTTCCACACAGCTGGAGAGTCTTGCGTCTGACGTTTTTATTACACGTGTGCAATATAAACCCTAACCCTTCCTCTCCATTTCCTGTTCCAGCTCAGACGGAATCTACCCTAAACTTTGTAAATCAGCACATTCACACTATTTTTTTTTATGGTTAATTATCACTAAAAGCCTTGTATTCAATATGGATTGAAATGGAAAAAAAATGTATATTAAAAAAAAGAGGGGAGAATAAAGAAAATTCCAAAAATATTTTTAAAAGGAAAAAAAAAAGTGAAAATATTTCTTATCAATATGAAGTTTGTATACAGAAGAGTGTATTTTATGTGTGTGCAAAATTCAGAGTATGTTAGTGTGCGTGTGGTGTAGTTGCATGGTTGTATATTGTTAGATTCCGCCTAGGTGAAAATTTTAAAGTGTTTTATTGTATCTTTAAAAAGTAATTGTTCTAAATCTGCAGTATGCTTCTCAGGGTCATGAAAGATCATCTTTACAGTTGCAGATTACTTGACAGCAGTTCCTGTTGGTACATACTGTAAAACCTTCCAAATGTGTCCAGGAGTTAGTTTGTGGCCTTGTGGACATGTATTTTTTTTTTTTTTTAAGGAAATGCGCTTCTTTAGAAAATAACAGGACTTAATTGGTTGCTGGCGTGAGTACTGTGAAACTCACTTTCTAGCTAAAACTTTTCTCAACTGACTGTTAAAAGCCGATCAGAAGACTGAGTGAATTTTTTAATGTACTTGTTCAGTATACTGTAACTGTCTATTTGTTTACTCTTTGTTGCATTTAGTTGAGAAATATTTAACGAAATATTTAAACCAAAAACTAGCGACTTATTTTAGCCTACCGTAGCGTTATATCCTGATGTTTTATTTTTGTTTTTGCAAACAGGCTCTATTTTGGCGGGTTGTCTTCAAACCTCGGTTTCTGTGTCTTTGAATGTCGCCGGGACGATGGCGGTGTCATAACGAGTCGAAGCCCCTGCTTGGGCAAACTTATCCACACGTGTAGCAAAATGGCCGCTTCTGTTTGGGAAAATTTGTATTATTTATACTAGTACACATGGCTTATTTCGTTTGTCTAATCAGCACTAACTTTGCATTTTCTTCAAATGTCTCTGTACCCGCGAAGGTGGCTGTACTACTGCGGTGTATTGCTAATTTCCCCTGACTCTGTAATTCTTCTTCTTCTTGTATCTAGCAAAGCCGTTTTCTTTTAAACGTCTTTTTTCTTTGTGAAATAAGGTCAACTGAGGAAGTGAACGGAAAAACCTCAAGTGCTAGAAGGACCCTTTCAGTTGTCTTATTTTTGTTACAACAGGGATGACTATTTTTACTTCTGCCTTGAATTACTTGTTGGGGATCACGTGCCTTCCAGGTTCACAGTACGTCATTGCATTAATAACTTGAACTGTCCTATTGGACGACAAACAGCAGAAAATCAACTATGCACAAAAGGTAGTTTCTTTGAGCCACTTTGCTCTTTACACTTTTATAAGCAAATGTAGCAGCCCTTTTTGTTTAAAGTGTGACGAACACGTTTATGTTTGTGTAGCAGCTTTCAAGTGTTAGACGTTGCGCGTTTTCTTTATAGGTTACTGGAATAATGCAGCACTTCGCCAAAAAGTGTAGGAATTAGCGTTAGTCCTTATTTATCTGAGTATACTTTGATGTTTGGATGTATGACAGATGACTACAAAATCCTTACTTTTTAAGGTCAGCAAAACGGACAAGTGAGAATAACGTAGTATGTTTCTTTTTAAAATCATGAATATTTTAACCATGTTGTAACCCACCAGTCTTCAATAAAACGTATAACAGCTTTGTTAGTTTGTTTAATAAATGTTAATGCTGAATCTCATTTTGGAAAGCATGCATATATTATTTCAGAGTTGTACAGGGTTTCTTTGGTAAGTTTATGTACAATACGTTTCCGTTGTGGATACATAAAAACAGCTTTTATTAATATGGTTGTATCGATTTGTATCAAATTCTGTAATTATTCGTCTGTAATTATTGTTGACCCCAAAGGGCCCATTTACCCCCTCTCGCCCCCAGTTTTTTGGTACATGGTAGTGGACAGATTCGTGCGTGCTTTCCTCTAATATTTATGTAAATACATACTTTGTGTCATTTTTAACGTTCTCCCGTGATGCCATAAATACATTTCTGGGCGATACAAATTAATTACTGCGCATGTGTAACCCAATGCCGCAACATCACGCTTAAGTAACATGTAACATTGCTATTTACAATTAGGCATGTTATTCTTAAGGAGGCGTCGTTGAGCCGCGTCGAATACTACAGCAGAATTTGGTATCAGCTCACTAATGAGCAGCAAAAAGTGGCGCTTTCGGCGTGCCGGCTCGGTTTGTTTACATTCTGCGCCGAGCACGTTGTCTCCTTCTGTCTCCCTCCGATTGGTCGTCGTGCCGGCGAAGCCCCTCCCACAGGCGGGTCAGACCCGAGCCAAGAACCAGCAGAATCTGTAATTTTACCAAATACGTCAGATATTCGCCGGATTTTACCGACGGCCGTCATAGGCCTGGCAAAGCGCTGGGTTTCGGCGTCTTTCGCCTTTGACCGGAAAAAGGGGAAAGGCCTCCTTTTTAAAATTTTTCGCCGAACTCCTCCTTTATCGCAGGGGAGCTGTCTCCACCTCTTTCCCGCAATACATTCAGAATACATTTTTTTACTTTATTTACCAAGGTTAGAACCGTCCAATGCACTATACAGAATGACAGGCCTTTATATATATTTATTTCCGTTTACATATGGGATTTTCAGTGAGGATGTTCGGTTTTGAAACACTTTCTTCGCTGACGGGTGCGCGGCCAGGGCAGGGACCGCGCCTGCGCATTGGCGCCGCGCCTCCTGACTTATAAGGCTTGGCGCCGGCGCCAGCTGATGCTTTTATCCGCGGCGCTTAGCTGGTAAGGTCTACTGGAGCGCCGTCACCGAGTCCCGCTTCGCAAAGGCGCTATTCCGGAGGTGATTTAGCCATCTGCGCATTAGGGTCGGGGGGCTTTGAGTAAGACACATTGTCATGTACTGTCCGCACAGCTTAGATCAGACTCTGCTGGCTCTCGGCTGCCTTTGGACCCTTGATATTTCGGGTTGTGTTATGACCGCGTCCCCCGGGTTAAACCGCGTTTATGTGTCGGGTGGGTAGTTTAGATTGTCATTACATGTTGGATGTCTGGTTGGCGGCAGAATGGTGCTTCGGCGCACTATCTCCGGCGGAGCTGGTCCTACGAGGGGAAGTGCCAGTTTAACTGCATTCTTTTACTTCGTTGTCGTTCTTAATCCGATGGTCAGGAAATGATCGGGCGAGTGTATAATATAACCATCCGGTGTGTTTTGGGTATTCTGCCCAGGTTTGCTGGCTGTCTGTCCCGGCGCCCGGCTAACTAACCCGGCCGCTACGTGACAAAGGTTGATCCTCCCGCTCCGCCGAATTGGCGCGTAGCCGCGGCGCCGCAAGCGGGGTACCGGGCGCCCAAAGCCGCCTTTTCGCAGGGCAGCCGGCCCAAGTACCGCTCCGGAGCCTGTCTTTTAAAGCATCTTAATATTAATTGTGAGCATTTTTAGTTTTGTGAGTAACATTTTTTTTTTTTTTTTATGGAGGAGGGAGCGAGGAGGGGGGTGGGGGGTTGCGACTTTACCGCCTTGAAGCTGTGTCCGGCCATGGGAGAACTTTTTTACAACAAATCTGTTAGCCGTGATGTTTTTTAGTGTTTGAGTTTAATTGTAATTGTTAATGCATTGTTTGTAATTTTATTTGTAGGAAGTCACGCTCGTTAATCGCTCACACAATGTCAAGACGCAGGTAAGAGTCGTACCTGGGGAAACAGAACTGCAACAAAATTTTAATTTTTCTCAATAATAATAATAACACATAAATGTAATTTTCGTCGTGTTGTATTATTATTAGTAGTATTGATAAAACTGCCCGGCGGTATACTGACCCCTCTGGTACGTTTTTCAGCGCTAGAGTCACGTTACAGCCCAGAGACGAAAATGCCGCTGCACAGAAAGCCAAAGTAGCAAGAAAAAGGAAATCGGAGGTTTGTGCACAAAAAAATAATATATTATATAATATAAATTGATGTGTATGTGTGTATATGTGTGTGTGTGTGTGTGTATATGTGTGTATGTATATATGTATGTATGTATGTGTGTGTGTGTATATATA
>JAODKE010000146.1:7299178-7313534 GCA_026779605.1 Mormyrus hasselquistii
ACATCGGCGTTACGAGGACGACAGCTGGTGAAAACATCGCGTTATGAGGATGACGGGGAGTGAAGACATCGGCGTTACGAGGACGTCAGCGGGTGAAAACATCGGCACTACGAGGACGACAGAGGGTGAAAACATCGGCGTCACGAGGACGACAGCGGGTGAAAACATCGGCGTCACGAGGACGACAGAGGGTGAAAACATCGGCGTTACGAGGAAGACAGCGGGTGAAAACATCGGCGTTACGAGGACGACAGAGGGTGAAAACATCGGTGTTACGAGGACGACGGGGAGTGAAGACATCAGCATTATGAGGAAGACAGTAGGTGAAAACATTTGCTTTATGAGGATGTCAGTGGTGAAAACATGTCCGTTACACATCGCATTAGGAGGAGGGCCCTACCTGGTCCTGCTCGCCCCCTCCCTCCTCGTTGTAATTCAGGATGTTCTCGCGGATGTCCTCCCAGCTCTCGTGCTCTGCCGGGAGGTGGTACACCCCTTGCTTCTGGAACTTACTTCGGCTGCCCCTCTGGTTCCACACTGTCACGGCGACCAGAACCGCTGAGGGATAGGGCGGGGAGGTACAGAAAGGAATGAGCGCAAGTGAAACTGCTGCAGTCTGACCCGTTCAAACCCATGACATAACGCGAGAGAGGCAGTGCCGCCTCCATTGACCTCCAAAGCCCTGTCAGGCTGACTCCCCCCCGCTTGTGGGCCACGCAGGCTTGCTGCCGCACTGTTTCATTTCTTGAGTCATCCATTTGTGAATCGCAATGTCCGTCTCCTCCTGTTCTCAATTAGGAGGGGGAGCGAGTGGCGGATGGGGCTGGGACCCACCATGGTACTGGTACCAATCGGATTATCCAGCGGCAGATGGGTCTGGCGCTCTGCGTACTATCCTTTGTGGGATTTCTTGAACACCATCTCTGCATATGCCGTCTTTCTGCTTTCTTTCTTCTAAAGTGGTGCTGATGTTTTGGTGGGGGGGTGTCACCATGGAAGCTGCCGACCTGTCACTCTCCCCTCACTCAGTGCATACCCAGAAACCCCTGTTTCAGCCTCTGGCTGCATCTCAGAACAAACTGCCCGGTTTAATCCGTCTGTGAGCACTGGTGTAAATGAAAATGGTCACAAAGAATGGGTGGAGCCTTCTGGTGGAAGGGGTGGAGCTTTGCCATAATTACCGAAGAAGACGAGCAGACACATGCTGATGGCCAGGATGGAGCTGGGGCTCAGGGCGGCTGGGCGGAGCGCCTTCATCTGGCTGACCTCACACCACTGGCCCCGGAAGCCATCCAGGCAAAGGCACTGGAAGTTCTGCGGTGACTGGGTGAGGCAGGTGCCACCGTTGTGGCAGGTGGAGGGTGCACATGGGGATGGGGCGCAGTGCTGGAGCCCCGACACGTTGTCTACCACCATGACCTGGCCTGCCGCACACCTGGGGAGATGCAGGGAGCAGAGAACACAAATACAAACAATGTCCTACTGGGAGCCATTAGTACGGATGGCTGTTGTATGATTACGTTTCCGATTCTGCTTATTGATTCTGATTCTTATTGATTGCCTGTTTTGATTTTGATCAAACATTTGGATACCAAACATATCCTTCCTCTGTGTTTGTGTAAAATACATGGCTGTACATGAAAACCATAGGCAAAAATCAGTAAGCTGCATTAAAATGATATTAAACCACCGTATGTGTAGAACTAAAGTGACACTCACTCACACTTGGAAAATGCATTGACTTGCTTAAAACTGTATGTGTGCAAACCTGCAGAATTAAAGTACATTTAATGCACAACACTTATTGGCTGTAACCAAATCAATAGAACACTAAAAAAATGCAGAGGACTCTTTCAAGCACATTCAGTCATTGGGCAAATATTAATCAAAGTCTTGGGATAGCACATCTAATTAATTTGGTGATTTAGGGCGACACACCACTTCCTGGGACAGTACGAAAAATGTTAACTAAATCGTGGTTTCCCTGGATACTGGGACCCAGAACCATCCCAAAAACCGTTGTATGTCTGTAAAAGCCAAAACCTTTCTATGCCTAACCCTAACCCTAAGCTTAAGCCTAAACCTAACCCGAGTTTTTGCTGGCTAACCTTGAAGGAGAAGTTTTGTAACACCGACTGATGAACTTGACATTGCTGTACATATTTTATACCGAACAACGAATTTACTACTGTTTACCTCATGAGTGAATATTACATTTTAATTAATCTATTATTATTAGGTCTCGTAAGTGTATCGTAAGGTCTGATGTTTAACCAGCTTCTCCTGAATTCCACCTTAAACCCAACATGTGACTAATATCAGATGAATTCTGCTCTCAGGATTTAAAATGGTTTAGTCGTGTTGCACAATGCCTTGTTCACAATGCAGTTGTGTGCCTGTACAGGGGTCCAATCTACAGTGACGCGTGTTTCTCAACCCATTTCCAGTACTGACAGCCCACTGGGAATATTCCAGAACCTCCCCATCAGCCTCCTGACGGTGACTAGTATTGATGGCAAACAGTGCTGGCAGTTCTGCATGCTAAAGACGTCACAGCTGCTGGTTTTGTTTTTTGGGCATATATCTAAAATATATGTATTTAACATTTTAATTAATCTACTATTATTATATATATTAATATATAATATATAATATATATAGTATTATATAATATAATATATACATGTATAAATGTATTATTATATTATATTAAGTATATATACATATAATTTGTTTTTTTGTTTTTTGTGTTCCACACCCTACAGTAAGACAAAACAGGAAATTCCCATATTTTGAGACTGTGGGAATAAAAAATATTGTGGCCAAAGCAATGAAATTCAAACCCTGATGTGTAATAAAAGATCTAGTGTATTTGAAAATGTGCACATAGTAATCGATAAGCTGAACTGAAATTAATATCTTATAACAGGTATCAAATTCCTGACCTTAAGTACCCGATTTTAGATTTGGGAATTCATTTTCAATTCCAAACCGTCCCACTAGAGGGCCATGCTGCAGAAAGGGGACAGAGATGGGACCAATTTCAAAGCCCCAAAACCAGATGCCCTCTTGATCCCGCACACTAATCCTGGAGGGTGAGATGTCCCACCTGCACTCGTGCCTCCTCCACAGGTCCACGCAGTGCAGTGGGGCGTGGCAGGGTCTGCCGGCACAGGCGTCCGACTGACAGCCCCGGCGCACCCCCTGCCGCTCTGTCACCGTGCAGAAATCTGTACTCTGGCCATCCAGAGGCAGCGAGTGACCGCTGAACCGCACGTCCCGCAGGCAGCCTGAAAGTGGCGTGGGAAACACGGGTTCAGTGAGTGCCTCCCCCCAGTCTGCCCCCCACCCCCACGTCTCTGCTGTCATTGCAGAAAAAAGATCAATAAAACTGCAAGCAGATTTTCCAGCAGATAATTAGTAAACCAGTCAATTAAAGAATTGATTAATCATTATGAATAAAAGGTGTAAGAACAAGACGTGTTGAAAATGCCACAACGCTTCCCCAGGACGCCTCTCCTCTGCCCAGACAGCCATGGGATGTTACTCATGCAAGCTGACTGATCTCTACACCTTCAGCCCCATTTATCTATCTAAAATGCTCCATGGGCAGTGTGGGGATGTTCACAAAAATAATCCTTCACAGACAGAGGTGGACAGTTCAGGTCCAGAAAGTACACATACAGACCAAGGTTTTATTTCAACCAATCAGCTGAGAATAAAGAGTCACAGTCACGAAGTCAGTCACAGAGTACTCAACTGGTTGGTTGAAAAAAAAAACTTGGTCTGTATTTGTACTTTATAGACCTGAACTTTTCATCCCTGTCTGTGACTGTCCAGGGCTGCCCAGGTAGAGGTGTGATGTGACTGGGTTCCGGGCCTACCTTGGAAGTCCTGGTGGGCCAGACGGCCGGGGCCCGAGCCCAGCAGCAGAGTGGCGGCTGGTACCGCGAGTCGCCGGCTCTGGGCCAGCATGGCGCTGACCTCGTGCGTCCCACCGCCCCGTTCCAGCCGCAGTGTAAAAAGGCTGTCGTACCGCACAAGGCCCGCCAGCAGCCACTGGCCTCCATCCACACGTGGCCCGGGGAGAACAAGGCTCCGTTCCCCCTCACCCAAGTCGGCACGGACGCTCAGGTGCCCGTCCGCGATCTGAGAGGACGGACGGGATTTCAGTAAGAATACTACTGTACAGTGCCATTCATAGACATTCATTTTATATTTTGCAGAATTATAACCATTGTTGAGATCATATTTATGTTTGTGTGATAATGGTGTAATAATTTGCCATGATGAGAAAAATCATCTTTGTCACGTTTATGAATGACGCTGGTGCCGTTTTTTTCAGGACTTTTCGTCTTTCTATGAGGCCGTTTTATGCACTTTCTGTTTCTGGTAAAAAGAAGAAAAAAAAAAAGCTAGAATTCTCCTTGCTGCCAATCGAGCTCATTTGAATTCAGGCTTGGGAGGCTGAGAGCGAGCGCCAAGGAGAGAAGGAGAGATAAAGGTCATTCTTAAGAGGAGGGGACAGAGCTGCGCTTGTTGGCTGGATGTGAAAGGCTCTTGGAGGCTGGGCCAGAATACCGTGCCGGCGAAGGACATCAGGCCTGTAGTGAAAAGCCCAAATACCGGGGGGTCACCTTGCCTGTCCCCGCCTCCGCTGAAGGACGCATGTCTTGGCAGTGGATAATTAATAAAAGGGTCGTTTATCTAGAGCCTCCCGCCTTGAGCTTGTAATGAACAGGACGGTGCCGGGTGTAGATTTGGTGCAGAGGCAGCAGGGGGCGGTGCTGAGACCTCCAGGGTGATGTGCCGGCTGGTGTTGTGTGAGGCGAGGCGGAGCAGGACGGCGCTGGGGGCGCGGCTGCGCAGGAGCAGCTGGATGTCGGTGTGTCGGGGATCGGCCACATCCCGCAGCTGGTAGTGCAGCATGCTGTCCCTCTCGAAGGACCACTCGGGCAGACCTGGGGTAGGGGGGAGGACACGGATCTCACACACGCTGCCGGACACCTCATCCGGCGGCGCCGTCTTCAGGCAATAAAGGTGAGACCAGCGAGGCGGGCAGAGAGCCCAGGAGGAATGGGACACACCTCTGTCGCATTTGTGTCCGCTGAATCCCGGGTGGCAGTCGCAGCTGAAGGAGCCCCATTCTCCCAAGCATGTGCCATGGATGCCGCAGGATGGCCCTCCAGCGGTCAGGCACACGCCGTCCGTCAGGCCGCAGCCCGGTGAGCTGTCCATGCTCTCAGCCGGACCCCCCAGGTCGTACACCTGCCCAAGGGGTGGAGCTGCGTGCTGATTGACCGCGTACCTCAAAGGTTTAAGCACTCAGGAGAATCCCAGGTGCAACAAAAGGCTGGACTGAAATAATCTCAGGTTCAAATCGCATCAGTGAGACTGCTGCTCTACCGCTGCACGAGGGACTGTTCTGCTCTTACTCTGTAATATCAGCTGAAACTTTAATCCCTGTTTTCAGGCGCTTGATGCAGACAGCTGGACACAAACCTGGGAAGGGGGGCATGACACCCCCGGCCCCGAAGGCTGTCGGCCAGCTTGCTGACACAGATTTATATGGAGTTTTCAATACGCCTACTTGACCTTGTCAAACAAGACCAATTCGATGATTTGTTAAGTTCTGGGGAGGCGAGTTAGCAGGACCGCTACCGCTAAGACTACAAGTACGATCTTTGTGTTCTTTGTATTGAGAAACACCCATAGACTCACATGGCCCCAGTTACAGTAGTTAAAGTGCTTTGGTGCTTTTTATTTTGATGTTATTCTGCACCTCCTCCCCCATCTCCTACTCCCCACACCGCCCCCTGGCTGCTGCCACAGGGAGTGCATACCTGACTGTCCACCACCAGGTTCTGCAAGCAGCCTTTGAAGCTCCGGAAGCGTCTGTGTGTGGGGGTCTGCTTCACCCCACCCAGCTGCAGAGGCTGCCTCACATTGAGGAATCTGTGAACGGCACCGGACAGCCGAGCAGTGTTAATGTAGATGGCACCTTTCAATTCAAGTCTTTTAACAAAAATGCAATTTAGCTGTATTGCAACTTGGTTGCAACTAAAGCTGCAGTATCAACAATCTGTCTTTAAGGACACAAATTTAGCTGCTGTTGTAGTTATCACTCTGCTAATATGAGGCACCTCACTAATTCTACAATGCCGTCATACGAACTTTAGCACTAAACAAAAATAAACCAAAATTCAGTCTCATGCAAAAGACCTGCAAATTACACATCTTCATTATATTGAATAAAGAAAACTCAAGTCCTCTGTCAAAAACATAAATAATTATCAGAATAGTGAAATCCAGCTGGGTTGGCCTTATTTCTAAATTTAGTTCAGTTCATGGAAGTGAAGTTTTCAAAAACATTGAAAGAAAAAGCAACTATCTGTTTGTTTTAATTTGTCAGTGGTTTAAGGTTATGCTTTTGCTGCTATTGTCACCCCACGCAGACTGAGTCTTGTCTTCTTTACTGTCAAATGTGAAATTTATCCATATGTTGGTACATTCTTCCCCACTTAAAGCCAACTGTCCCGCAGACTACCAGACATTATACCGCGAGTATGCAGTATTTTTATGGCTGTCCAAAAGAAACACTATTTCAGTATCTTTTGAACTTGCTGAAAAAATTTGCCGAGCAGGGCAGGGTTTCCGTGATAAAATCTGCAAAGAGTAGTGGTCACCCAACCAAATGAGTAAATTACGCACTTTAAACCGGTTACATCAACATTATCCAATCATGGCCAAATTTCAAATTGCCTTTTCCTGACAATTTTGTCTTTTTATTCATTGACGAAACTGTCAGTTCATTCTATCATAGTTATTGGCATTATGGATTATTTTTTATATTATCATCATCTCATTTCGGTCGATGAACAGTTGTCGTTGGTGAATGATTTTTGTCAAAGCGAGGGGGTGGAGCTTAGCAGTCCCATGTGACCGGGGATCAGCAGCAGCGCCATAACCGCACACGGGGAAGCGGGTCTCCCACCTCGCCATCCCTGGGGTCTCGCCGGACGCTCTGCAGGCTGACTCCTCCATCTCGGGCACCTCAGACCCCAGCCCGTCCCCCTCGGCTACTGCGGCTCCAGAGCAGAGATCCAGCATAAACTGCACGGTCTGTGTAAAAAGCCCCTGCTCAGTGACACCATTCCTGACTTTAGAGATGTAATCCAGCAGGGAGATCGCGGGCCCACGCCTTCCTGCCAGTTACCTCCCTCTCTACCTCACTGAACCCTTGTTTGCAGCAGCTGGAAAGGTAAGTCGCTTTGATATTAAGTCTACTGGGCATTTCCATTGTTCCTGTTTGAGGTTCGTGGGTTTATCAGCCAGCGACTGTGCCAGGTGTCTCCTCTAAGCCTTCCATGTTAAATCAGATTATTACCCTCAGCAAACTGGTAAAACCCATTAGTGAGGTAGCCCTGCTTACGCTGCTCCTCACTTAAATCCCCCTCCATCATCCTACCCACGGCCCTGTCAACCATCTTTCTCTCTCTTGCTGTATTATGTTCTGCCTCTACCGCCACCCGCCCCCCCCGCCCCGGCGTACCTTGCCGTCGTTCGTTATGTCGAGGCGGTGCCAACGTCGATCGGCGACCCCCAGCCGCGGGGCCAGCTGCAAGGTCAAGACCCCAGACCCGTGGCTCATGCTCAGAGTCGGAAGCCCGTTCTTCAGCTCTGCGGGAGAGTGGCACAGCAAATGTGATGTCACACCTTGCATGGGGGGGGGGGGAGGCTTTTTTTATAGGAAACTGAGAGCAACAAGCTGTAAACAGGAACCCTGGAGGAGGCTGGAATGTCTAAAGAAGTTTCTGTTGTTTTCTGACTCATCAACACAGTTTGACATTAACCGTTACAGGCACTCTGGGAGCGACTGAAAAGGCGATCGCAGACAGATCCTGATATATCTCACTCAGCAGCTGAGATTACAGTGCCTGTCAGCTGATTAAAATGCTGTTTCCCTGTCCGCCTGGCATCCTGTACGCTATGAGATGCAGACGCTCTCGGGTAAACAGGTCTGCTCAGCGCAACCACGTGCACAGCGTCGCCGTGAGCCCCGGTGACCTGCGGGCCGCCGTCGGCAGGCGCAGTATCGAGCTGAGACCGTGAAAAACGCCTCGGCAGGATCGATCGTGCCCGGGTTCGATTTCCTGCCCGCGATGCGGACGAGTCGACTCCATAATTATAAAATGGAAAAGGGGCCTCGTCACCAAGCGTAGCGGGACCCGTGACCCCTGAGGACATCTGGGACATCAGCGGAGTCTGAAGATCAAGCAGAGTGATGGAAAGGAGAGCAGCCCCGGCACTTTCCTTCCTGTTCCCGTCCCGTGTGACATTACGGTGACTGATACAGGGGGGTAGGGAAAGAGGGGCGCCGTGATCCTTAGGGTCCAGCCCTCACCCACTGCGATGAAGTCCTCGACATCAGCGGCCTGTGTGGAACCCAGAGGCCCGTTGTACAGCAGCAGCCCATCGGGCACCTCTGTCAGGAACTCCAGAGAAATGCGACTGTGGAAGCAGGGCTTCAGCGGGGGGAACCAGGCGTATCCGTGCCCACCGAACGTGTGCTTCACCTGCTGGCACTCGGGCCCATCGAACATGGGGGGGCACTGACACCTGCAGGGGGCACGGCACAAAGAGGCATTTTGTTGGACCTTAATGCCATCATTTTTCATGAAAGGGCTGAAGCTCGTAAAACCACAACAAACAACAACAACTGCAATTTATTATTAGTAGAACCACTTATACTACTCAGGGTCATAGGGGTTCCGGAGCCTAGAAATGGGTCGATCCAAATTTTTTCAGTTCTGATCCAATTCCGATACACAACTGCAGATAGGAATACAGATTCTGATACCAGAGCTCTTTTTTTTTTACTTTAATATTTTAATATAATAGAAAAATATTATATAAACTATAAACATTTATACTTTAATAATAATAATAATGATAATAGTAATAATAAAAACAGATACTTTATTGATCCCTGTAGGGAAATTGTGTTTACGCCTCCTCAACTTGCTCTATTTTGTAAAGTTATCCGCAAAAGGAAGTCACTTATTTTTATATAACTCATACTTTAAACTAGTAAATACAAAAAATACAAAAAAATCTCTAATTAGGCTATCAGAAACATACATAATGTACTGTCCCACCTGGTTTGTACATCTTGTTTTAATCGTTTTTGAGGCATTTGTAGTTCAATATGAATATCTTCCAATGTATATGCAAGCTGTAAATGATTAAAATGCCCCACAATTTTCTCCCACTGGCAACAGCATCACTTACACTTCGTTGTAAACCCCCCCCACCCCCACCCTTCATGTATCACAAGCTTCAGCGAGTGCGCAAAACAGCCCAAGCTAGCGATTTCCAAATCATCCATAGCTTGTTTCATTGCGCTTTGTTTAGTTGGATTTTCCAACTTTGTTTTTAAAAAGACTGCAAATGGCTGTGCTACTCGTTGTTGTTAAAACCATAAAATACTCCCAGATCGTAGCCCTCTTATCTGATGTTCTTACGCTCCTCGTACTGCGAAGGTCTGCCCGTGACGTTGCCGCAGGCGGAGGTCACTGCGCTCACACCCACTGAGCGGCAGTGTTAGTGCTCAGCTTGAATGCCGCAAAAACACAAAGAAAAAATAGAAGAGCTGCGGTGCGACTGATTGCACAAATCGATTTAACAAGAAATAGGAGCTACCTGTTTACAGACCGTTGAAAACTGTATGTATCGGACATGCGTCAGTCACATATGGCTGATAGCCGATTCATCTAATAGGTGTGAATTGGTGAATCGAATATCAGATCAGTGCATCTCAATCGGAGCCAATCCCGGAGGCTATGGGCACAAGGCAGGGAACAACTCACACACCATTCACTCACACATGCATGTCTAACAACCATAACAAGAAGAACTGTTGTTATTATTATAATCAATAACATTTGTAATAAATAAAAACCCAGAAACAAAAGAAACTGTAAGTCCCTACTGAACACACTCTACCGAACACAATCTACTGAAAACACTCTACCGAACACAGTCTACCGAACACACCCTATCCAAACCTACCCTATTGAACACACTCTACCGAACACAGTCTACCGAACATACTCTACCCAAACACAGTCTACTGAACCCACCTTACCCGAACACAGTCTACCCAACACACTTTACCTGAACACACTCTATTGAACCCACTCTACCTGAACACAATCTACTGAACACACTCTACTGAACACATTCTACCCGAACACATTCTACTGAACACACTCTACCAAACACACACTACTAAATACACTCTACCGAACACAGCCTATCGAACACACTCTACCGAACACATTTTACTCGAACACAGTCTACCGAACACACTCTACCCGAACACAGTCTACGGAACACACTCTACCCGAACACAGTCTACCCAACACACTTTACCTAAACACACTCTATTGAACCCACTCTACCTGAACACACTCTACTGAACACATTCTACCCGAACACATTCTACTGAACACACTCTACCAAACACACTCTACTGAACACACTCTACTCAACACAGTCTACTGAACAGTCTACTAAACACACTCTACCAAGGACACTCTACCCGAACACAGTCTACTGAACATATTCTACTAAACACACTCTAGCCGAACACATTCTACTGAACACACTCTACCCCGCTCCGCCCCCCTGAGCCGGGGGCCCCAGGCGGATCCCCGTAGGTTAGTGCCGACTCCTTCACCTGTATCCCAGCTCCCCATCTACACAGGTTCCCCCGTTCAGGCACGGGCCGTGCGGGTAGGAGGCGCAGGCGAGGTGGGGGCTCTCCCGGGCCTGGCAGCTGCACCGGGCTGCGACAGACGCGGCCAGTGACACCAGCACAGTGCTGCCCCTGCTCAGCGGGGTGGGGGTGTCGGCGAAGCGCACGCTGCTGCTGCAGCCCCCCACGGAGCCGCAGTCGCTGTAGTCGCACTCGTCCACGGCCACCTGGGAGACGGGCGTACCCAGCACAGCGTCCAGCTGCAAAGAAGAGCCGTGCGCACGATGCTCGTCAGCGCACACGGTCAGGTGAGACACACCCACATTAATACCTCCTCTAAATCTCGGATAGTATTGGGAAAACAGAAAGGTTTCAAAGAGAGACAGGGCCAGGGAGGATGACTGAGAATCCCGCTGGCAGAGATTCTGGCTTTAGAGCAGGCTGAGGTTTTGGAGCAGAAGTGGAGCTCTGTGTGCTTAATAAACAGGCCTACAGCCCCCCCTCCAAAATAAGCAGCTGCTATCTGTGTGTCTCTGTGAGCTGCAACAATGTTTTCTTTTCCCAGAAATCCCCAGTCAGATTTTTTTTTATAATGAGTGTTGAGACCTTTTGCTTGTTATCAGTTCTGACATGTTTTCCAGTTTTGTAAGGCTTGGCTTGGGGGCCGTTATTTACATTAAAATGAGTCAGAGGGATGTCGCGGTAAAGACAGGATTACAGTGCATGTGTGTGTGTGTGTGTGTGTGTGCATACCTTGGCCTTGTGCAAGGCCACATTCCCATTGAGCTTCTCGGCCTTGTAGTAAGGTGAGCCGTGGGCGGCGTACCACACGCTGACCTCACGGGGGCGCCGCCGGCTCTCAGCCACACTGAAGACATGCACGTACTCGGGCTCCGTCTGCAGGACCTCGGACAGGAAGCGCCTCAGCCGCAGGAATCGGCTATCCTGGCCCGGGGCCCCTGAGAAGAACTCCTCCAGGGTGATGTCTGCAGGGGGACGATCATCATGGCCGTTACCCACCCTCTCCCTGTGAGCCCTGGGGGGTTTAGATGGTCGCTGAGAAGGCAGGATCACCCACTGGACAAGCGCAGGGAGCCGGCGTTCTGCACGGCCTCCTCCTTCAGCTCCATGACGATGACCTCTGCGCTGGAGATCACGTCGGGCCAGGTTCCGTCTGACACCCGGACCTGCAGGCTGTAGCTCCCAGGCGGAGTGTCAGCCATCAGGCTGATCTGCCCAGAGCTCCGGTTCAGCGTGAAGTGCCTGAGAGACAGAGGTGTTTTCCCCAAACTTGTACCCAAACAGTACCTGAGTGACGAAGCAGTGTGGAGTGGTGGCCGACCCAGAGCAATCAGGGGATAAGGGCCTTGCTCAGTGAAAACAATCTGCCGACTCTGGGATTTGAACCGACACCCTTACGATCACAGGCAGAGCATCACAATTTTTGCTTCTGCACCATAGGCCACTTACATAAGCCATAGCATGATCTCTGCATGTAAATATAAATCAGCCTTTAGGTTGCTGTGACACCCAGCACTGCCACTTGTCACCCTCCTCCCATCTGGGAAGCGACTAAAGTCCATTCGGACTCGCAGCTCCTGGTTCAGAAACAGCTTCTTGAACCTTGTGTCACCTCCACTGCTACCCCCACATATACTTCTGCCACTGTCTCTATTTATTCCTGGGATTCTGGTCTTATTTATTCACTTATTTATATTCACTTCATCATTACATTCACTTATTTATTTAGTTTTTTTTTTGTTGTCTTGTCTATGTTCACTATCTGCAGGGGCACATGCAAGTTAGCATTTCATTGTACACGGTACTCATACTTGTACATATGACAAGAAAAGAATTGAATTGAATTGTGTCACTGCCGGGTCCCTGAGCAAGGCCCTTAAGTCCTGAATGCACCGGGGTCTGTCTGACCCTGTTTTTCACTTGTACATTGCTTTAAATAAGTGTCTGTTAAATAAATAATTTGTAATTTGAATGTATAAGCAGCAAATATCTCAAAACAAACAGGAGATGTTACCACTTGTTTTCACTCTCACATAGTAACACAATGGCTTCCCCCACTATATAACACGACCACCTCAAGTTCCTCCACTAACCCACCACTGTTCCCAGTACGGTTAGTGTACCAGCCATGGGTTTCTAGTGGACCAGCCTGACTGTAAGTCGCATGAGGCGGCAGACAGGGGAAAGGCGAGCCGATGTCCTGTTAACTATGACCCACAGCGGAAAGCTTCTGGAGCAGAACGATCCAGTTGTGCTGTGTGTGTTTTGAGCATTAAGTCCAAACCCGCCTGTCGTCTGCGGGGCTGCATGTTGGCAAGGGCACGGGCCTGACCCTGGATCCTATTCAGATTAGATTTTAAAAAGTGCAATCACGACTCTGTAACAGAAATTGAACTGCGTATTGGCAATGGCCTTCAGTGCAAGAGCCAAATTAAGTAATTAACTGTCAAGTAAGCAAATAAAATATGGCCTGGATCGAAGACACCTTCCAGACTACAGATGAAGGTGCCAAGTGCGGCCAAGGACAAAACTATTACTTCAGGAATACAGTAATGAGTCCATTATCCGGAGTAACGACACTCAATCCTCCTGATACCTATCTGGGGCAAATCTGTCTGTCCACAAATAAGAAAAAAATCAGAGAGTCTGCTCGGAGTCGTGATTTAACGTCACACGATTTCTGCCTATTTCTTAGGTAACATACATCACTGGGTCATATATATTTTGCACAATAATTTATTTTTATAGCAGCAATAGTGTTAAACAGGTAATTGCTCATCTAATTAAAGAATGTTAAGCTGAACAGAGTGATGGTTTTCCATGTGAAATGAGAATGAATGAGAACAGGAGGCAGTGATCAGGTGGCGACTTTGGGTGAAAAGCGGCGGCAGACGAGTCTCGGCATGACGGACGGCTCGCCGGGAGCCGCAGACGACGGTGCGCGTGGCACCAAGCGTGAGCTGGCACTGGCATTACTGCTAGCTAATCCCCCTGCCACAATCCTTATGAAGGATTAATGCTTGCACACGGTGCGGGACGCCGCACTCTGGAAGGCTCTTCTCATCCTACCACTTAGCAGGTCTCACCCGAGCCCGGTGCCAGCTTCACGCGGAGGAGATCAAGGTACCTGGAGGGCTTGCCTTCCAGTCGGTAAAGCTTCTCATTCCAGTCATCAAGGTCGGGAGATCGAACCTGTCCGAGTGGAGCTGTTGGCAGGAAGCCTACGGAAAATACAGAACCTGTTTACTGAACACCGGAAAATAGCAGTGTTAAGTATGTAATCCTTTCAGGTATGAAATTTTAAAACAGGCGAATTTGCATGTCTATTAAATCAGGACTTCATGTGAAATCCCTGCTTCATGGTCTGCTCGAAACAATACATTTTCATTAGAAAGTTTGATATTTAAATACACACAAACACACACACACACACATATATATATATATATATACAATCATAAGAACATAAGAAATATACAAACGAGAAGAGGCCATTCGGCCCATCAAGCTCGCTTGGGAAGAACTTAACTAATAGCTCAGAGTTGTTAAAATCTTATCTAGCTCTGATTTAAAGGA
>JAODKE010000146.1:7313634-7323775 GCA_026779605.1 Mormyrus hasselquistii
CTGCTTCATGGGGATGGTCATTCCGGTCGCCGATGGTTACAGTCAGCGTGTTGGTGGAGCTCATTTGAGGAGTTCCACTGTCAATCATCAGGATGGGCAGGAGATACTCCTTCTGCTGTTCACGGTCGAAAGTGAGCAGGGCAGTGAGGAGAGCGCTGCCATTCCTGAGGTCTGTCAGGTTGAAGGCAGCCGCATCGCGGCTCTGTGTGAGCAGGCGGATGGCGAAGGGCCCGGCGTTGGGGGTGGAGTCTCTGTCGGTGGCATGCAGTAGGGTCGAGGTCTCGTTCATACGAACTATCTGGGGTGCGGCCGAGTTCTCCCACACGATTGGCTTATAAGGTGCCTCAAACTCTGGGCCGTTGTCATTGACGTCCTGCACAGTCACCAATACGATGGCTGTGCCCGTCAGCGCCGGGTTGCCCATGTCTGTAGCATGAACCATGAGGCGGTGCTGAGAGATCTTTTCTCGATCCAAGGAACCTGCCACGACCACCCATCCATTCTTATCCACCAGGAACTGGTCATGGGGATCAGACTCGGGGACGATGGTGTAGAAGAACTTCCCATTCTGGCCCGAGTCCAGGTCAACGGCAGTGACTTGAGCAACTATCGTCCCGATGGGAACGTCTTCAAACATGGAGCCTGCGTCATAGAACTGGGGGAAGAAAACAGGCGCATGGTCGTTGGAATCCTCCACCTGAATGACACAGTAGGCCAGGCTGAAGAAGTCCATGTCCTCCACCTTCAGGGTCAGGTTGAAGGTACGCTCATGGGGCTTCTCAAAGTCGATCTTCTTCTTCAGCCGGACAGTCCCCTGCCGATTAACCTTGTCCGTTTCGATGAAGAACTTGCGGTCCTCGTCGCCTCCCACAATGCTGAAGGTCATCAGCGCATTCTCCCCCTGGTCTCCATCTGTGGCGGACACCACCAGCACTGCACTGTTGATGTCCAGGTTCTCGGTCACAGAGGCTGTGTACACCTTCTGGGTGAAAATGGGAGTGTGGTCATTGACGTCGGACACCATAATAGTCGCAGTTCCGGTCCCTGAGAGACCACCCCCGTCTTGAGCTTCCACCACCACAAAGTACCGATCCACTGCCTCCCTGTCCAGGGATCGAAGCACTGTATAAATGGTCCCCGTGGAGGGATTGATGGAGAACAAGTTCAGGTTGATCTCGTTGCGCACATTCTGCATGATCCGGTATGTCAGGATAGCGTTCTTCCCGGCTTTGGGGTCATCGAGATCTGTGGCCCTCATGTCCATGATGGACGTGTCGGCCGGCGAGTTCTCTGGCACGTGGCCCACGAAGCAGCTGTCCACAACGCATGGGAAGGCCGGCGCATTGTCATTGACGTCCCGTACCTCCACGATGACGTCGGCAAAGCCCGTGAGCCCTGCCCCATTCTCGTCGGTCGCCAGCACCAGAAAACGCCAGACGGCACGCTCCTCTCGGTCCAGCTTCTTCTGTGCGTAGATGCGACCTGTCCACTCCTCGATGGTGAACTCGCTCCCGGCGCCCTGCCCATGCAGCGAGTAGCGGACAGCGGCCTGGTCTGCCTCCTGATCGGGGTCGATGGCTGACACCTGCAGGGACATACGGTTAAAAACTTTGCTTCCCCCCGTAAGCTATGAGGCAAACTAAGTCATCTCCATCTCGCTGACAAACCAAGGGGAACGGGGGGGAGAGGGGTATGCAAATGGATCCCAAATATCCATCATCGGGCGTAAAACACAATTAAAAGTTAATAGGCACGGCAAACATGAAATTCAGATTTTTTTGTTCTTTAACCAGAGGGTTTGTTTACAGAAAAACCTTTGAAGTCTGAAGATCGGCACGTGCCGGCTGTAGCTCGGTGAGCCGCAGAAACGCCGGGGCGCCTTGATAAACACCAGGAAAGGCCCCCCTGCCCCAGACAGGCGCGGAGCTCGCTGCTCGGCAAACCGTACGTGTGCCAGTGGAGGCAGCCTTGCCGTAGGTTCCTATTACACATGGAGCCTGCGCTTTGTCACCATGCTGATCTGTCACTGTTCTTTCTCTTTTCCCCACCCTGCATCGCCCTATTGTTTTGTTTTCATTAGCGCCTCATTAAACATGTCTGCAACGAGTCACCCTGTGGGAGGGGGGGTCACCGACTGTCTGAATGGACCAGAACCACTTATACGCATCCATCCATCCATCCATCTATCTATCTGTCCGTTCCTCCGTCCATCCACCCACCCACCGGAGCCCTTGGCGCCCCTCTGACCTCCAGCACCAGCACGGGTCCGCCGCTGAGCTCCTCGGTGACAGCCGCGTGATACTGCCTCTGCCCGAAGAGCGGCGCTTCATCGTTGCGGTTCACCACGTTCACCACCACCGCCGTCCGGTTCTCCCACTTGCCGTCGGAGGCCACCAGCCGCAGCTCATAGCGGCGTTCCACCTCGTAATCCAGCGGCTGCGCGATGAACACCGTGCCCACCTCGGGCTCTACGTCGAAGGCACCCAGCACGTTGCCTGCCGTGATCTGGTACCGTAGCTTGGCGTTCGCCCCTGGGCAGGAACCGAAGAGGCAGACATCAGACTAAACTCGGACCGCAGCTTTTAACGTTACTTATAAAACTGCAGCTGTTATCGTTGCTTATGATTTCGCTCACACGCATTCATACAGCTGGATACCCACCCTGCAGAATTCAGGTTACGATTCCAAGATACAACAGGCTCTTATATGTAACAGCAGCTTCTGTCGTGGGACACAAAGAGCCCTGGGGTGGGGGGGGGGGGCATCCCACACCACCTGTTATCCTGTCCTGCCATAACCTCACCAAGGTCCCACTGTGTGCATAATTACCATGCACCTATAATGAATAACCCTGCTCCAGCCTCCCCTCCGTAACCACACGGTCCCCAGTCCCTGTGCGCCATTAATTTTTCACGAGACAAACAAATCACGAGGGACAGCTATTATCCCAGTAACATCAGATCCTGCAAATTTCATCAGGCCGCGCCTTTACTGCGAGATGGCCATAACCGTATTTTACACGCCCCCCCCCCCCCACTTCTTAATTTGGGCACTGGCAAATGGGAGATGAGATCCTACACCCCTTTCAAAAACAGATTTAGTGCTTTATGTTTTCTTTTTAATCCAAACCGTTTTTACAGCAGCCACCTCCAAACGTTCTGTTGGTGTAGCGATGAAGGTTCATTAGCGGCCGGTAGATGTGAACCAATCAGATGGAAGCGCTGTCCGGCGATGAGGCCCCAACCTGCGCTAAAGCGGCTGCAGGATTCACAGGGTTGCGGGGGGGAGTCTGACCCACTGCGGTATACGAATCAAACTCTGAGTGCCTCCTTCAAGCCCAGGGGAAGTGGGGGGAGCAGGGCCACAGGGACCCTGACCCTAGCTGAAAGCTGATTGGCAGCTGGAATGCCCCTCCTCGATTCAAAACATGGGTAAAGGTTGGCTCCTCTGTTGGCGCCTCACCTTAAAATATCCTAGATTCTCCCAGCACAAATCAAATTGTGATGATGGTAGAACTTTCTAGGCATGAAGGGGTCGGGAATTGAGGAGTATGCATTGGAGTGGCTGTATTCCCATAGTGTGTCCTCCATCCAGTCAATCCCCAACCCAGCCCCCCCCAGTCCCCTGTGTCAAACCAGCACACTCTACTATTAACTTGTTTGTTTCATGCATTTTCTACCCTTGATGATAGTCGGTCCCTTGCTGAATGAAGACCTGACAAAGCAGGGGAAGCTAATCAGCCCTATGAAACATTTAAAGGGCCCACAACCCCCCCCCCCCCCACTCCCTTTGGATCCATCCCTAATTATTTCGATTCCCCCATCACAGTACTGAACGCAATAAAAATATTTAGGTCTAATGGAAAGTTATTTGATGTGCTTTTGGGAGTAGTGGTAGATATGTTCAGGGGATCGGATTCTGATTTGCACTTTTGTTCCTGACCATCGCAGACTGCTAGCCAACTGCTGCAGAAGCTGGCTGAAGTTCTTGATACAAGCCTAAAAATGAAGCACGGCCATCAAAAATATCCTCCAGGGGTGCAAACATATATATCTTGTATTTCCCCTTCTTGTGGGTCACACTGGTCTTGTGTCTGGGTTGTAGGACGTCCTAGGTGGGCTGAACCTGAGCGACCCTGTCACTCACGTGTCTTTCGCTAACAGCAAGCATGCTAGCAGCCGCGACGACGAGGAGCCTGTTTGTAGAAACCTTCTGTCCTGAACAGGGTATGGCTGCCGGTGTTGCTGGCTCAGCGGGGAGTGTCCTCCCGGTCTCTGCCTACCCTTCCTGGCATGCGAGCCAAGGAGGCATGAATGTAACAAGCTCTGTTATCTCAGAACCTCAGGGTATCATAAATAAAACAAAGGAGAGCTTCACTTCAGAGGTGAAACAGGAAGAAGAGGGCTGTGCGCCAAAGATGCTGACGCACTGCCGACCGGAGAGAGAGCCAGAAACGGTGCGAAGGGGCTTCTGCGCCCGCCACTTTAGTTGGACATTAATGGGATTGTGGGTTCCATCCATGATCCATAACTCATCACTGGGATCGCCCCGCTGCATGGCAGAGGCTAGCCCGCTACGCCCTGGCTTTCATTTTTGGTCTGTGAAGCCGATTCGGTGCTTGGACTTCCTCAGTATCAACAAATGGAGGCGCCGGCACCTTTGACGGCGTCCCAGCTTACGACGTGCCCGTGAGAAGACAAAGACAGGCTGTGGAGCTATAGGACACAGACTATAGAGCGAGGGGACGGGGACACGTTGAGGGACAACGGGCTGGGGGACAGGTTGTGATGCGAGGGGACACGGAAAAGATTAGGAGTGCAGGGACAGGCCATGAAGCAAGGGAGGGTACAATCAGCAAGCCCCCACTCATAATGGGATCCGGTCATGATTTATGGATTATCTCCCACTAATGCAGATCATCGGCCGAGTCAGACACCTGGGCAGGCTGACAGAGGTGGGGGCATCCCCAAGGTCATGGGGGTGTCCAATCACACTGGAGAAGGAACAGATTACTCTAATCGACAGGAAACGCTGTTCAGGTCACAGATCCTGCAGAGGCGACCCTAGGCAAAATACGCCTGGAGGATCAGGCAGGGCCGGGGGCTGAACATTCCTCCACACCCCCTTCAGTGTCATCTCAGCTGTTCGCCTCTTCAAAGACTTTAGCGACAGAATACCTCCTTCGTCCTGATCTCAAACAGCGGTGGAGACATACGGCGCCATTACATACCTGTGCATAGTGCTGAAAATTGGCAAAAAAAAACTGTTTACCTGGATTTTTCATTGCTTTTTTTTTTTTTCGTTGGTCTCACTCGTGTTTCGCAACTTTGTGCTAAATCAGTTGTCACTTCCAATGTCACAAAGGCACCATGAAAAGTGACATTGTGTGAAAATAAACCCAGCACCATTTTCACACAGGATTTTGCCACTGTCATTAAAGTTCGCTCCTATTTATTTATTAATCTTGGAAGGCAGCAAGGGACAAAGAAAACAAAGAAACATCACATAATTACCCCGGGAGGCTTGAAACAGTGACTCCTACATTAGCTGGGGAGGACTTGCTAACAAGCTCTGAAAATAAAACCCTTTCCCTGAGTTTCTTTCAGCCCCTCTGCGGTGCTCGCCTGGATCGGGGCTAACAGGCAAAGAGTGGCCCGCAAACAAAAGCACTGCGAGGCTCCGGAGAGCCACCCAGGCCTCTCAGATCCCCCCAGCAGATCCTCTATCCACACCCTCCTCCTTCACCACGCTCCACAAATCTCCCGTCAGCCACGCGCGCAGACGACCGGCTACCTTCATCCTCGTCGTTGGCTGTGACAGTGATGACCGCGGAACCCACTTCCTGGTCTTCCTCCACGCTGATCTCGTACACGGGCTGGGAGAAGGCGGGGGCATTGTCGTTGACGTCCGTGATGAAGATCCGCACGTAGGCTGTGTCTGCGTGTTAGGAGATGAACGGCAAATGGACTCGTTATGGGTAAATCATATTCCGTGTGGCGGAAAGGCTGAAGAAACTGGGAGGCACTCAGAAATAGACCCTTAGTACAGCATCACTCGGCCGGAAACTGAGTGACAAACAAAGGAATCCTAAAGGCGAAAAAAAACTGATTACAGGGAGGATGATGACGGCACCCACTGCTCTGTTCCGCCTGCAGCTCAGATTAAAGACCCAGAAGGAGACGTCGGCAAACACAGTTAGGGGTGAGTCCGGTGAACGGGTCGGTCCGGCACCTGTGTTGGGCTGTCCCTGCTGGCCCGGCCTGGCCGACTCCGAGCTGTCCTGCGACTGGACCTCGATCAGATAGGAGCCCTTCTGCTCTCTGTCGAAGGATGCGCGGCTGTGGATGAGCCCTGTGTGGGCGTCGATGCTGAAGAACTGCGAGTCTCCGCTCTGATCCTTCAGGATGATGTAGTTGATCTAAGGCCACATGTGGGCGGTGTGGTCAGAGGTTCCACAAGAGACTGACGTCCTGAACACCCTCATTATCATTCTAAGTGCTACTATAACACCAAAGCATACAGTTATTGCATAATGTGACTATACATCACTATAGTATTATCACATAATAATAATAATACTCTATATTTTATTATATTCATAAAAGTAATGTAATTTTGAAAAATGGACTCAAACCTTACTAGCTATGACGTCTCAGTACTATAACCTATAAAAACATCTATAATAGGGATGATGTTTACACTCTTTGTGTCTCAGTGTGTGCAGAGCATCTCTCTTATCTGCGAGCAATATTCCAATTAGTCTGTCTGCATTAATGGACAATGTCACATGTGATGGGCAAACACATTAACTACTTGGTGCAATGCCTGCTTGGTTGACCAGCCTGTCATCTGTACTAGCTACCAGAGAGGGAGATGAATGATGTGAGTGGCAACTGGGCTCTTCGTTTTCCCAGAATCAGGGCTGAGATCCTCACCGTTCCATGGAGGTCTGAGTCCAGGTCCACGGCGGACACCTGGATCACCGATGTGCCGATGTCGGCCCCTTCGGGGACAGTGGCCTCGTATGTGGGTGACATGAAGAACGGCACGTTGTCGTTGACGTCTGAGGACACGCACGCACACAAGGGTGGGTCACCAACATGAGCCGGGGCAGCGAGGACACGATGGGCGTCCTGTCAGACGCGGCACTGGTGCGCCACCCATTGGTGGGCGGCGGATCTGAAAACGCTCAGGTCACGCCACACGCCTCGTTACCAATGAGCGACACGTCTTTCGGTCCCTGCAGACCGATGATTACACCACATCTATAATGAGCTTCAAGGGCCCTTTGTCTTCCGTTTCATTACATTTCAATTTCCATTTTCCCCTTAATTAACGATAATGCATTGTCAAGTGTTGCGGCTGGCTGAAAGAGCCCTTCGCCGATCGGCCAAGCCGACACTTACTGTGCTGGGCCCACACAAGAGTGACTTTCATGTGCAACAATAGTGCCTCAGCCTCACCATTAGAAATATGAGTGGAAAAAAGCAGTACTTTGCTGGAGACAGAACACAATATACAACATAATGTAAACAGGTTGGATGCTGGGAGATTTACCAGCCTCTGTAGGGAGCAGCTTTTGGTGGGTGAGAGCAGTAATTCAGGTCAATGATTCTCAGATGGTGATGCTGGGATACCACTGTTACGCTGAGCTAGTTAAGGGCAGGACTGACCTTCTGCACAAGCTAATCTGGGCTGTAGCCCTGGGCCTGGAGTTTGTGGAGGTTTGTCTGGAGGTTGTTCCAGCCCCATTTTGACTTATCTTGTGCTGTAGGTAGGGCTTCCACGATAACGTTAACCCAGGGCCCCCATCCCACTAAATTCAAAACTGCTTATGTGGACGTTTAACATCTCCATCACTATTGTGTAATGTAAAGAAGCATATTTTGGTTAATTTGATTATCTGACTGGCTGGGATGACAATGAACTTACACAGCAGATAGTCTAATGGTGTCAATGGTCACAAGGTCCTTCTCCAGGAACCCAGCGAGCCCCCTCACCTGTGAGGTTAACATAGACAGTGGTGAAGGATGCCAGCGGTACGGCAGCCACGTTTTGTGCCCGGACCCGCAGGGTGAAGAACTGCGTGACCTCGAAGTCCAGAGGCTCGGCCACCAGGATGGAGGCGGAGCCGTCGCCCCGGTTGGGTTTGATGTAGAAGCGCACGGGCATGTTGGTCTCCGGAACTTGCCCCTCCTCCAGGTTGTAGGTCACCCGGGGGTCACCCAAGGGTGACGTGGCTTTTATGGTCTGTGAGAATGAGACACCGTGGATGTTACTATGTGTGTTTGCAATTTAGTGGCTAATCCATAATTGTTAATACAGGAAACTCACAATGGAAGTTTGGTTAAATATTACAGAAAATAATGTGAATGGTGAGCAAAAGTGTACCGTACAACAGCACAGACGTGAGTCAGGTCACTGCTGACCACATCTAAGATCGTACTTGTGGTCTTAGCAAGACTTGCTAACTTGCCTCCTAAGAATAAACTTGGGATGTAATACATCGTGGGATTGGCCTTGTTTGGTGAGGATACAACCGATGTGTCCTTGATATTTGGGGATTTTTACCGTCCTGTGTACTTCTGTTCTTTGAGTTTTCGAATTGGTCTTCGGCAATGGAAGATGACTTAAAAAGGGTAAGCGAGAAGACGGGTACGGTCAAGTAAACATGTGGAGAAATAGAGTCCCCACTCGATCTGTTTCGTTCTGTAGTGAGCTGATACTGGCAGATCCAGCTTAACCCTGTATGCGAGGCTTTGCTCTGCTTTTGTGATCCATGGCAACTGTCGAAGCTGACGTTACGGCGAGAGACAGATGGGTCTATCGCTGACCCACACACCCGGATATGGAGAGACCGGCTAACAGCATCCATCCACCCCCCGCCATCCGCACCCCGCCATCCAGCTTCCTGTACGGAGGCCATCTCTTTTTAGGGACCTCTCCTTTCAATGCTAAAGTACAACGTGTAAGAGAGAACGACTCAAGGGGATCTGAGGAAAACACGGCAGAGTTTTAAAAGCTTCACACGTGCTAACAAAACCCACGAGGGGATTGCCACATCCATCAGCGTCATGCACAAAGGGACTACGGCTCCCCGAATGAGTCACCCTGTTCCGTGACCCTCATACTCACTGCTGGGGAGGCACGTTTCGAGTGAGACCTACAGCATGTCTGTCTCATCCACAATGTTGTTCAGCTTCATCAGAGCCTGCGAGCTTCACGGCAAAATGCTGCACTTGTTGACCAAAGGCTGTCATTTAAAATCCCATGAGAGAACCAGTAAAATTTGTGCAAGCACATAAAATCCAGCTGTTAAAATGGGTCAAGCTGCGAGCGAATTTGAATGAACACTCTGCCTAGTACATGCATTCTGGTAGCGTGTTCTGAACGCCTGAGGGGCAGCAGTAGTCACTGAGCCGTGACACACATCGCCCAACCTGACCCCTGCCTGCTGAGAGATGGGGGGGGGGGCAGGCTCAACTGTTACCACTGCCTGGCTGCATGCGCCCCGCTGACCTGCACACCTGCCTTCTGCATGATCGCGTGTCACACGTGGTCTACTCACCCACAACACGGCACAATCATGTCCTCACAGCACGCTTTACCATTTTGTATGACTCAGGGTGTACACAGGGCTGCTTCTGGGACCTGACCCAGAAACTTCAAGCAGGTCCAGACCAATCCAGATCCATCTTCCAGCACTAGGCGCTTGTAGAACACATCAATGCTTTGGATCAGCTTGGTGAACAATCATAACTTAGACTCGGAGGCTTTCCGCTTTCCTCATCATACCCCGACAGCACATTTTCATACCATTACATTGCCTCAAAGCGCTTCACATTATCCCTGCCCAAAGCCCTCAGTGAGCTAGACAGACGTGACAGTGGCATGGAAAAGCAATCTAGAAGGAAGCAGGGGGCAGCAGAGGAAGCCCCAACCCTGACCAGACCCAAAGGGGGAGCCCGTCCTCCAGGGGGCGGCAGAGGAAGCCCCAACCCTAACTAGACCCAAAGGGGGAGCCCGTCCTCCAGGGGGCGGCAGAGGAAGCCCCAACCCTAACTAGACCCAAAGGGGGAGCCCGTCCTCCAGGGGGCGGCAGAGGAAGCCCCAACCCTAACTAGACCCAAAGGGGGAGCCC
>JAODKE010000146.1:7350279-7360807 GCA_026779605.1 Mormyrus hasselquistii
CCTTTCGTATCTTCCTGCCTCCTAGTGAGTCAGTGCCCCTTTCGTATCTTCCTGCCTCCTAGTGAGTCAGTGCCCCTTTCGTATCTTCCTGCCTCCTAGTGAGTCAGTGCCCCTCACTAACCTGCTTGCCTCCTAGTGAGTCAGTGCCCCTCACTAACCTGCTTGCCTTGCTGGGAGTCAGTGCCTCTCATTAACCCGCCTGCCTCATTACGGCCCTGCAGCAGTTATGTCAGCCTCTCACGCCTAGAGGTGCTTTCCAGTCTCCATGGGTATTGCTGCTCCCCCTCCAGTGCCCGGCACTGCTGCTGTCTGTGCCGGGTGCCAGCCACACTTCAGCACACTGCGTTTTTATCATTTAGCCCAAGGATTCTTTCATACAGGAAAATGACACTCCTGTAAAATTCGTCACATCCTTCCATCCGCCTTTTCGCCCCCCCCCCCCCTTTCTCAAGAGGCTGTCAGAAGCTGCCAGTGTAACAGAAAGGAAGGAAAGGGGAGTCAGCTGATATCGAATGAGCTGCGACTCCTCTCATCAAGTCTATATATCGACCTGGATTGTATTTGCCTTGCACCCATAAATAAAAAATATGGTCTGTGCATGGAATCATCACCGACAGTTTCCCTTTTCAGGGGAGGCAGGGAAAGAGAAAGAAGGATAAATGAAGAGAGAGAAGTCTGAAGGAGGGGTGGGGTAGATACGCAGCAGCCCCACACCCTGGTCTGAGGGGCTTTGCTGTTTCAGCACATAGGTGCCCCTCAAGAATGTGGAACAGACTGTTGTCCATCCAGCTCGATTGGGATGCAGCAGACCTAAAAGAGCCCACCCCAAAAGCAGGCCCGGCCGGTGGGGCACCCATGCACATATCTGCTTCACCAGCAGAGAGAGGCACCTGCACTTGTAACCTCAAGACTATGGGCTCCAATTCATGACTTGAATACCAGTTTGGAAAAAAAACATCTCGAATAAAATATCCACCTGAAAAATGGAAATGAGCTAAACAAATATGCAACATCACTAACATCAGGGCCACAGTGCTTAAAGCCCAAATGGTATGTATGTATTTATACACATATATATTATATGGACATATGGCCAAATGTTACACTTACAGGAAATTTCATGACATCCCATTATAAATCCATAGGCATCAGTACGGAGCTGGTCCCCCTTTGCAGCTATAACTGCTGCCACTCTTCTGGAAAGGCTGCCCACAAGATGTTGGAGTGTGTTTGTGGAAACCTTTTGCCGATTTATCCAGAAGAGTATTTGTGACGTCTGAAAGCACTGAATTATCCAAAATGTCTTGAATGGGACGTCATACAAGTTGCAATGGGTGTAATGGCCAGGTTCTCACGTAGTGTATGTATGTTGTGTTTGTTATGTATAATGCTCAGCGTGGCTCAGTTGGTAGCAGTACGGCCTCATGCCTCTAGGCCTTAAATCCTCTCTCTGCTGTATGTGAAGTTTGCATGCTCTCCCTGTGTCACAGAGTTATACTCCTGCAGTCCAGAGACATGCCGTTAACCTACTTGGCATCTATAAACTGCCCGTGGTGTGTGTGCCCTGTGAGGGGCTGGCATCCTGTCCAGACCGCACCCCTGCCTGTGATCTATGCTGTCTGGGATGGGCTCCAGGCTCCCCAGTGACCCCGGCCAGGGTAAGTGGCTGGAAGATGGATGTAATGTTCAGTATCCTGATAGAAACACCTGCTGAAAACTCAACCTGTCCACCATTTGTTCTTTGCTTGGATATTTATTTGAAATACACAAATTTTACCCTAAATGCCCACTTTTGTCATAAGAAATGATTTCTATTACTCTTACTGTATATAAACCAATATCAAACTCATTTTTCTGGTGGAATCGGCTCTGTTTAACCAGTTCTTTCATACAGTGATGTATACTTGGATAACCCCCCCGCCCCCAGGTATTGCCTGTTGCCTGTTCCAGAAAAGAAAGCTTTTGGGCTGGGGGGTTCTGGGGCTGAGAGTGCAGCTGAGCTATTTAATATTGCCCTGGGTCTGCGAAGTCTGCGCTCCTCATATTATTACAGATCCCCCACCCACCCACCCTCACCCAACCTCCAACCCACCACAACCTAACCTCAGTAGCAGGCCAGCCTGACGCAGGACAACCAGAACACACACCCTGACCAGCAAACGTCTCTGAACATTCTAGAAAAAAAACCCTGCAGGGCCTGAAGAGTCTAAGAAGGCATCTCACAGAGCAGACCGATCGCTTAACCGCGACGTGACCGTGCTTCCTTACATCTGCGAGGCTGCCGCCGCCGAGGGCCGCTTTGGGTCCGCGTGGGAGCGTCCCTGATCTGAACAACCGCTATTTGTGGGGGGAGATAAAGACAACAGCGGTGAGACAGAAGTCTCATGGCGTATCTGTGCTTGTTTATGCCTCTCTAATCCCCTTAAGCTCGGACAGCAATGAAGCGAGATGCTGGACACCATACGCACTGTGCACAAATAGCTGGTGAATTTAATCTGAGACTGTCCAAAGCTCTGTTCTAATTTGAATATCAATGCAGGAGATGTCACGGGCTGTTAGGCTAAAAACAGCGCTTGCTGAACAGCCCTTTTTTTGTCCCCACCTCTTATTTGAAATTCAGTGACTTTGAACAATAGCACAGAAAAGTGCTCAATGTATAAACAGGGAAAAAAATACATTAAATTCGAATGATCTTCAAATGCATCTCAGAGACTTAGATCAAACAGATGAAGGGACCAAAAACAGCCCCCCCCCCCCCCACCCCCACCACCAGCACCCACCATTAGACTAACAAAGTGTTTCATTTGCAGCGATCGCGGCCATGCACTGTGTTCTTCGATCTCGGGGCCTGTATTCAGCAGATTACCTGCACGGACAGCTGTGCAGAAAGGGACATGAGCGCCATGACAGGAAAATCCATGCGAGTGGTGCTGTGGATGCGCGCCTGTATAGATCTCTGTCTTGTTGAATCACTTCTTGACAGATACGGTGCATGTGTGTGTGCAGAGGCAGCCTGACGGCCCATGTCAGCCCACGGCCTGTCAAACCCTCCGACGAGCCTCCAGTTAATGCAGCTCTTACATAGGCGGCGACCGGGTGAGCGACACCCCCCCCCCCCCGGGAATGATACGCCACCTTGGGAGAAATGCTGAAGGTGGCTCGCAGACTTGCAGTCTTCCTTAGCCGAAAATTTGACTCGCTTACGTAATGCATGCCTTCGGTCGACGCTTTTTAAAAAAGTATATCGCCAACTTGAAACGTGCCCCTATACGATCAGCAGAAAAGTCCCCTAAAAGAATGGTCCCCTTGAGGAGGGGGAGGACACACGCTCAGCCAGCTTGTCATTTGAGGGGGGAGGTCGCTGAGATCATGCTGGGGAGGGTAGGGATCTAACAGCGGGCATCTCTGCTGCTTTGTGTCCCCCCCCCCCCCCACAGGTTACATCTCCGTGACAACCACCCAGTACAAAGCCGTTCCAGGTAATTGCCTGCTCCTGCTCACCTGCCATAAGCTGATGTCGTGCTTCTTGTTGCAGGATAAGAAGAGGCTTCTTCTTACGCTCAATTACCTACTCAGTGATGTACATCTCATTGTTGCGCTGATGACATGCATTTTTGGGGAGGTATAATTAAGTTTTCAAAAGAAGGGCTTTTGTCTTTTTTATTTCTTTATTTCCTGCTCTCTGAGATGATGCTTTTGGTATGGGCAAGTCGTATTTTTATCGGATGGGCCATGAGAGCGACCGGTCGGAGCCGGTGAACGTCAACGTTCAGAACCCCCGGTGGGCTTCGAGAGTATGTGCAGTCAGGCCAAAGTCCAGTTATCAATGCGATCTCAACCTTAGACCAGCATTTATGTGACAACGATGCCTGGACTTGATCTTTCTTACTTAACCTCCAGGCTGGTAAAAATGCGTGAGTTAGTTATTCAGATAAAAGCTTAAATGACGGGGGATCTAGTGATGAGAGATTAGGTGTCTGTATGACGATGGAGATAGGCAAATGAATAAACAAACAAACAAATGGATAAATAGACAAACACATTAATAAATAAAACTGATGGGGGGGGGCGGGGGTATGACCCAAGGACAGCAGAGCCCCTGGCCAGTGGAGTGTGGCGGGGGGGAGAAAGCAGCCCAGGTGGAGTGGACCCCCCATCTGCTCTGTGGGAGCCAGGGCACTGGGGTGCAGTGCATCCTAATTAACGATCTTATGGACCGGCCCACTTTGCCTCCGCATTGCCTGTGGCGTATAGCTAATTAAGGTGGGGGGGAGTAATGAGAGTGGGAAAAAAATGTCTCAAAAAAATCATAAATCATGCTGAGATTTGTTTAGGAATCAGGACCAATCCCTTTCCACACAATCATTCCTGAGGCACTCAGTTAAATGCACTGCCTCCGTTGTCTGATTTCTGCAAACTGCAGTCATACTGTTAATTATCATCTCAGCCATGAAAATACTGCACACAATCTCCACTTTAGGTCATCCATGATCCTGACATTCATCTCCAAGGAAATCTTTCAGACAAACAATTAAAAGAAAGAAATTTTCAACAGCCAAATGATGTCCTTTCAATAAAATATGATTCAGAAACACAAAATGGCAAGCGAGCAGACAACTGGTGGACAAAAATAAACCTAGAAAAAAAAATAAAGCATATTAATACAATGACGATTTCACAGCTGAGAGACGGTTCTCTGTGTGGGCGATGTCGTCTGTTTCGGTTGTGCAGATCTGACAGGATGCCCGGAGGGGACGTCTGTGGCTCCAGCAGATACACTGGAGGCACTGGCCCGTAAACAGCAGGCCATGCTGCACTCTGAAAGCCTTCCAGGGCAGTGTCCTTCACCACACCCAACACGCCCCCCAGACTCAAACCCTCTTTCTCTGTTGTCCACGCTAACTGTGAGGCCAATTCCACCCATGGGGGCCTAGTTACGTGCAGACACTCAATCAGAGTTGTTGCCATGGACACCCATGGATACACACCATGCTCAGGAAAGAAAGGTCCAATAGCTAATACACTCAGGCTCCCCCAGCCTCCTTTCCTACTCTTCTCGTGTTCCAAATCTGAACCTTCACCCAGCTATCTCCAGAATTTACTCTTCACATTCAAGTCAACCTGATCAGGCTAAGACCTTTCATCTAGCATCTCTGGACTGAGTGCCACAACCAGGAGATCCCAAGGTAAACAGGCCCCCTTAGAAGGACAGTTGACATGCTGAGGTGCTGCCACTCTCCCTGTTCTGCCCACCGCTGGAACAGATTTGGTCCAGTATCACAGATGGAGCTCGTTATTTCAACAATTTCTACTGAAAACATCTGTAGACTAACAAGAAACATGGTAACAACATTATCTTAATTAAATTCTGAGAAGAACTGGACCCTCAATGTAAATTACTATGGATTATCTTCTGAATGTCCTGCAACGCACTTCCAGATATCTCCTAGATTACAGGTGCCATACATCACCAAATAGTCACGAAGCATCCAATGGGTGCTGCTTCTGATCGCTCACATGGTTCTAAATCGTATGTAGGGATGTCATTAGAGATGTTTCTGTCACTATTGTGCCAACTATGGATTCCAGCTACACCCTGCTCTTGCCTGATCAAGACATGCATGCACTCTCTCTGTCCAACCGTCACAGTTGGTTTGCTGCCCAAGTAAAGCGATTCCCGGCAGTGTGGCAAAGCCAGGAGTCACGTTTAACGACGTCTCTCCCCTGAGAGCCGTCTCTGTTAACCTCAGACCCACATGGCGCCGTTTCCTTCTCCGTGGACATCAAACGAGGGATGGCTGAACCTCTTATCAACAGGCTCCTTATTGCGGCTGATGACCGAATTCACACTGATGTTCAACTTTCTGCTGGGGAAAGAGCTGGCCAATATGCAGTGCTGGCTTATCTGTAAAAGGCTCACGGTAAGCTTTTTTCCCACTTTACACATTTGACCTGATTTGTTCAGAAGCACTGAAGGCTCCTACATAACGTGACCTGTCTAAGCTTGCCTTCGATCGCCTAGAAGGCTTGACAAGTCCTGCAGACAATCAATTACTATGGTAACAGCATTAAACTCTGTACACAAAGATGGCTTCAAATGAAAGGTACAGGGTCTTTACTATCACATGCATGAAGTCCTGAACGTGTAATCAGGGAGCCGCGTGGAAGGAGTACAATGTGTGTATAGGACTGTGGGGCCAAATCCATAAGATCCCACCATTTCTTCTCAAGCTATAACTCAATTTGGCCAATTCGCCATCCAACCACCATCACTCAGTGATGACACGGGGGGGGGGGGGATCACACAGTACAGACACGGGGCTGGGATCCACCTCGGCACCATACGGCACATAGCAGGAGCTCATTCTGGACACGATGCCAGTCCATCCCAAGGCACAATGAGACATAGTCCTATATAAATCTTTTTTTTTTTTTTAAAAATGATTTCCTCTTCAGTCTCAATAGCCAGTAAATAAGAGTTACTTCTTCAAAGGGAAACGAAACTCAGTTCTTCACTCTTCAGTGAGTTCTAAAGACACGAAGATCTTCCTGACAAATACAGCGGAATCATCACAATCCAGTTGTTTGATTTTCACCATGAAGTCAGAGAACAAATCAATCGCTTCATAGGGGTGAAGAGGACAGATCGACGGGAAGAAATAAAACCATTCCATTTGATGCCCCAGAAAAGTGCCTGTTTTTTTTCTTTTTAACAAGAAATCAAATTATCAAAGGGGAGTTTAACATATTAATGAATGTATATCATGGGAAACATTCAAAGAGAGTCTTTGGACCAATAGACAGCATCCTCTTAATTCAGTCAATAATCACAGATTCTGTGCTGCAAAATTCAATACAGCACAGAGGGGCTTGGAGTGACCTGTGTTATTTGCCACAGCGTGGTGACAAGCTTCCCCAGCTGTCAGGAACCCTGCTGACTTGCTTGAAATCATGGCGGCCAAAAAATAAAGTATAACATGGTGGAGGTCATCTTGCCCACGCAGACTCGATAGGAAGATAAGTTTGATGAGGAAAGAAAAGAAAAGCAGAGTGAACCTGAAAGAGCAGAAAGGACCTTCCGAGCTTCACTATTCCACACTGTAACATAATGAGACTGAATTCTTCTTTTTACTTTTTTTTTTTTTTTAATTTTACTTTAAAGTTCCCCTCAAAGGAAATACTACAGAGGATGCTGCTTATTTGGTGTCTGGCTGCTCCGTTTTTTACAGTAAATTTTCTTCTCATGCACAGGAGACCACCTCAATAATTTACAGGCTTCATGTTTATAATGAGAGGCTCCTGTTTAAAAACTTCAGGGAATCATTAACCCGGAGTCTTCAGAGCATTTTCACCAAAGAAACAGTTTCTGAAATATGGACACCTTCGTCTCAATTATGAATGTTTGACGACTTTTGCTCTGCATTGAAAATTAAACCTTCAAAAAATGAGGCAGAGGCCCATCCCTCATTTAAAAAGGAGAATCGCTTGTGGTTGGGTGGGGGTTGCTGTGAGCGTGGCGGAGCGGCTGTGATGTCACTCCCAGGGTAAGCTGGACTAGTGATAGCGAGTGGCCCTTGAGGGGACCCGCCTGTCACCGACCCGTTACGGCTGGCCCCCGCCACTGCCTCAGAGGGAGCAGCTGCCACATCACCCAGGACCTGCTTCCCGAAAACCATACACTGGATCTCTCCATCCACTGAGAGATTAGTTCAATCCTGCACGAACCAGACCAAAGGTCCGAAGACCCACTCATCTCTGAGCTGCCGACCTGTGTCTATATGTGTCTGAAGAGTGCAACTGGACAGGCCAATGACCTTTAAGCACAAAATATGGGCTCTGTTTCAATACCCATAGCTTGGGGGTCACAGCGCTGGGTCAGCCAATAAGCAGCACCCTGAACTTGGGGGTTAAGGGCTTTGCTCAAGGGCCCATCGACATGTGACTGTTCTGTCGAGACGGGGGCTCGATCCGCCCCGAGTGCATGATAAGTAGTCTGAAGTGAAGTGGTGCAATGTCACAGTGGGGGGAGCAGAAGAAGCCGTTGCGGCCATTAGCTGCGGGGACTGAGAAGCTCCAGCCTTTCATCCTCCGTCAGCCGACCTAAACCCCATCATACCTCCACCCATCCAAATCTCCCTTGGCTCCACCCACTGTTGCTGCTCCCGGGTACATTTGAGTGCTTTAACCATCGAAACTGTGATGAATAATGATTAATGATGGACTGATAATGACAGACGAAGAGGACCAAGCGGATCTACAGCAGCGTGTCTCGATCCAGCCTTCGGAGACCCGGAGACAGTCCACGGCTGGGAGGGAGCAAAAACGTGGACCGCTGTGGGTCCCCGAGGACCGGGCTGGGACACACCACTCTCCCGGGCAGCCCCTAGGCCCCTTGTTTCCAACCCCCCCCCCCCCCCCCTACCTTTATCTCCATCCTGAGTGTAGGTACCATGGTATTGTAGCTTTGATGTTAATTTAGTGTTGTATATTATTTTCATTTTAAAAAGTTTTAGTTTTCAGTGAGGTTTTATTAGTTTGTATTAGTTTTTATTCTAAAGAAAAAATCTATTTAGTTTTTATACATTTAAGTTTCAGTTTCAGTTTTAGTAATTCCATTTCTAGCAATACACTGATAGCTGTAGAGCTTTTTTTGGAGAATTTTACATGAATACACATTATGTATTAAGGACCACAAAAAGGGCTGAACATGTGCCATATGTTAGTTATGGTCATTAAAGATAAACAAATCATTATTTTAGCTAAATAGTGTAAAAAACTTGTCACTTGTTTTTAATTTACTAGTTGCAGAAGCAATATTTTCATGGAGTTTTATTTTTTAATTTTATTTTTGTATCTTATTTTATTTCAGTTTATGGAAATATTTTTTGCAGATTTTTGTTAACGCTAATAACCCTGGTAGGTTTTAAACTCCGTCACTGCGTCCAGCCGGAGGCAGACCCACGTTTGCAGGAATCACCCAAAAAAGAGGCCCTTAAGAAAGCTGGATCCCCAGTTAGCAGAGATCAAGCCACCCTCGCTCATGTAATGAGGCACAGATCAATGAAGCCCCCACAGCAGCAGCACTGCCCCCAAGAGCAATCTTACGGTCCCACAGTTGAAAGATAAGACTTACACATTGTTTGCCTTAACACAGAGCAAAGCTAGAGGAGTATTGAGAGTCCCTGGGATCTGGAGACGTTTGCCAGGGTTTTGTTGCTATTTATGGATGAACACAAAAGAAGAGTCAGAAAATCTCCTTTAATCCTGGTGCCACACTGGCCAATTCTCCAGAGGAAAGAGCATCATGGGAAAAGTCAAGTCCTGTTTTTATTTCAAAATGAGAGCCCCCCCCCATGTCCCTTTTTTGGTACAGTGACTTTAAGGCCCGGATCTGTGAAGGTCTGGGGATTACGCCTGAGTCTCCGGCACCCGGCCTCAGAGCTGGAGTGCGATTAGGGCTGTGGCTGCAGACACCAGTGGAGAGTCTCTGGCCTCTCTTTCAGCTCCCCAAACACAGACCTCTCACACTCTGTGCCTTTTCACCCGATTCCAGCGTGAAGTGCAAGTCGTGGTACAGAAACGTTTCGGCTTTTAGGGAGACACTAATTGAAAAACCCAGTCACATTCGCTTATTTAAAAGATCTGTACCCCCGCTGGGCTGAGGCTCGATAAGAACACACCATTTGCAGATTGATTCTTTCCCCTCTGCAGTGTCACACAAGCTTGGGTCTGATTTGAATTGGGCCGCCTAAAATATACTTGTCATGGGAATTGCAGGCGTTCCTTCAATGCACAGACATCAAATATCTTCCTGAAGCAATTAATTAATCTGGAACTCTGGGATGATTAAAAACGTCGAATGGAACGTGTGTTCTCTAACGAGCACGGCTGTCTCACGGCAGCCTTTGATACGACGGGCCCGCTCCGTCCCAGCACCTTCCATGGCTGCGAAGAGTGAATCCCCTGAGGTCCCCTCTTAACATTCCCCCCCCTCACCGGTTTTTTTAGAAAGTTCTTCTAGTGTCAACAACGTGTATCAATCTGGTGCCCAAACCCATAACTCCAGTACAACCTGGAGCCTCGTGGGTGAAACGCAAAGGATTGCCCTCTAAAAATCCATTGTTTCAGGACCATAAAAAGATGTGTTTTCTCAAAATTAACATTACAAAATAAACCTAAAGCAAATTAATAATATTAATAATAAATATAAACATATCTAAATATAAACATATCTACACAGCCATCATTGAAGAGTTTAATGTTTTAGATGGATTTAGGTGAATTATCAGTGAGGTAAATATGTCAGTGACAAGACAAAATAATCTTGTATTAATAATTAACAATGGGCCTTATTCATCAACTGTTCTTACAAACAAATTTGTTCTTATGCCCCACGTACACACTTTTTTACAAAGATTCTGACATTCACCAATGTTTTCTTTTCTGAATTGGTTCTTAGCTAAGAACAGAATCTACGCACACTCAAGACCATTCGTACGCACATTTGAGTAATGATAGTTTGTTCAAA
>JAODKE010000146.1:7396678-7412082 GCA_026779605.1 Mormyrus hasselquistii
TCCCTTCAGTGTCACTGCACACTAAGCACACCCCCCAGGTGTTTATCCCTTCAGTGTCACTGCACACTAAGCACACCCCCCAGGTGTTTATCCCTTCAGTGTCACTGCACACTAAGCACACCCCCCAGGTGTTTATCCCTTCAGTGTCACTGCACACTAAGCACACCTCCCAGGTGTTTATCCCTTCAGTGTCACTCCTATTGTTCTCTTCTATCTATTTCGCATGGTGTAAAATGACACATAATCTGTTTACGTTCTGCATTCTGCCAGAATCTCCACGGCAACTAACAATCGCCTCACCTGCCACCATCAAAGGTCTGGCCCAGTGCTGTCCACAAGCCACACCATAAACCAATCAGGGTTAAGACTGTGTTATAGCTAATGAGCAATCAGCACACCCACCCCCATTCTCTCTTGCACCGCCCACTGTTTTACCTCCCCCGCTCATCTGATTGCAATCAGCAGCAGCTCCTCTGAATTCTGCCGGCACTGTTTGCCAGGCCCCCTCAAAGTCCTTTAATTGCCAACAAGCAGCGGTAGAGGGTGACAGGGCGTCGAACCCGTGACAGGTCCGGTACAGCGTGACTCATATGTTCAGAGGAAAGGGCTGTAGCCTGCATAACCGGGACGTGTTGGATTTTCTAGACAAAACCTGAAAACTAAATCTAAGTAGGGGCAGGAACGGCTCAAGGAACTGCAGCGCGGAATGAAATTCTAAGCCGGTATAATTTTACAAATACAAATTCCATACTCCCAGAAATCATCTATCTCCCCCTTGAATCATGAAAGATTGGCCATTAGTGCATAAGAGCATAGTTTATTCTGGGCAGTCCTCTTAAGCGGAATCACCTCCTGACAAATCTACAGTGTTCACAGCATCGTCCTTTGCATGTCAGATGTGAAACACACCATAGCACGCAGGAAATGATGGTGGGCCTCAGTCGGCGGGGCCCCGGACCCAGGAATCACAGTCGTGGTTCTAGGAAGACAAAAAGCTCAGGGCACTGCGTTAGAGTGCTTGATTTCAGGGCTGGAATGAAGCCCCAAGCCACCTGCTAACGGGGTGGGAGCCGCATGTGCGAAATCAGCTAGTAACTCCAGTTCCTTCATTTGTTTTTCACGATGTCCTATTTCTTTTTATTTGACATACAAACAAAAAAAAGACAAACATCTCACAAAAAATGCGTGAGAGGTAAAAAGGAAAGAAACGCTTATTGTCTTTGGGGGCTGATCTAATAATAGAATTTCATGACTCTGTTGGATTAACAAAGCATAGCTGAGGGCTATGAATTGTGCGAGGTTCAATGTTTGTGAAATGCACTGCACTGCGTACCCATTTGCAAATAACCTATCTCTGTATCTTTGTGCATTCAATTCCTGTGCATCTGGCCGTGCCTGATTTGTAGCTGAGGCACACTTACGTATGGAAGCACACACACCCCGCTCCACATATATTGCACCAGGAACTCAAAGAGCATCCTAACAATCTCAGCCGTTGTTTCTGCACGCGCTGGGAGAGGAGCCTGAATGCAATTATGAGTTCCAAGAATCCAAAGTTGTGTTTTTTTGGCTACCCAAACAGTGCGGAGACAAAAAAAAACACAAGCAGATTAAATATTAACTTTGCCCTTTTTTCACGAGTGTGAAGTATTGCACCACAGGTTGATGTGAATCAGCGCCGTGAGGCTGGAGTGTGAGGTGAAACAGAAGGGAGGAGGCGACAGCAGAGCAGGTCATGCTACTTAGGCTGCTCCTCAGCAATGATGCTGCTTCAGCTCCAGGGGGCGCTGGAGAATCCAGTCTGTTGCCCTGGAAGGAGTTGCTTATGTCACCTTGGTGCGACAGGCTTGGAGTCTGGTCACAATAGGGTGGTGACCAGGGTGTAATGGGGGCGAATTAGGACGATTCCAAGGACCCAACATAACTGGATTGGTCTGGGCTTGGGGCCCGATGATATGCTTTTATGGGGCAGCACCCTGGGGTGATGAGGAACACATATACACACTCAGCAGGCACAGGTGAGGCATTTTTTCAAGAGGGTGGGGTTCGAATGGGATTGATAAAGGCAGATCCACTACCATCATCAGTAGCTGCACAGACCTGATGTCATGTAAATGTCCTACTGTGGCAGCTCTGTGATTTGTGCCGTCACATGACGAACCTTGGATCCACCGTGGACCCCGGCTTTGTGGATCCCGGCTTTGTGGACCCCGGCTTTGTGGATCCCGGCTTTGTGGACCCCGGCTTTGTGGTTCCCGGCTTTGTGGACCCCGGCTTTGTGGACCCCGGCTTTGTGGATCCCGGCTTTGTGGATCCCGGCTTTGTGGATCCCGGCTTTCGGCCCTGCGTGTGCAGTCTGCATTATCTCTTCGTCTTTACACAGGTTTCCTCCCACAGTGCAGCTCCATTGCTATGTCTAAATTAACCAATAGTGTGTGACTGTTTGTGTTTACTCTGCAATGGAGCTGAACCCTGCACAGGCCACTTCCCTGAGCATCCTGGGAAGGGAACCAGGTCCCCCAGCCCTGTCCTGGATAAGCAATATGGAAAATGGATAGATAGAGATCTAATTCAGATTTTGAATCCTTATGAGTAATTTGATTGAACATAGTTATCTAATCTTTTTTTATTCTTACTAGTGAGGAATAAACATAAATAAAAAAATATCTGATTATTTGTTCTAATGTATGAATTAATCTGGGGCACCACCCAAGATCACATGGAAGATTCTCTTTTTCCAGCTGAATATTGCCATCATCAAAGAGTGTGCAGAGGACAACAGAGCCAGCTGTGTTTGTTGCTGGTGGAGAGGTTGCCAGGGATCCTCTGACAGCGCCTTCTAGGGACTCGTTCTCAGTAGGTGGTGGACTGCAGCCATCTAGTCTCCTTTACTCTCTCCTGCATGGGACCAAAGTGTGGAACACAGCCTCTGATAGTGAATCGGAAGACTGCTTTTAAATCCAGCATGGAAAATGCTATACTGTGCTGGTGATAGAGGGTAGGGGGGGGGGTCACGGTACTGCAGATACCTGTGAATTACGTAGAAAGGGCAACCATTGAGCTGAGGAACAAAATGGACAAAAGGTCAAGAGAAGCCTCTCTCATGCACACTCTTCATACAGCATGAGGCCAGCGGTCGTCTATCCGAATGTCCTTTCTTACGAGTCTCAAAAGTTTTTTGCCTCTCGGCGAGGTTGATAATGGTGTCAGCAGTTCACTGCCTGGGCTTACAAAGTTCCTCCCCATGCAGAAAGCGGGCGGTGGGACCGGAGAAAGTCTGGAGATTCGCTGATTCATATGAAAAAAAAGTGACATGAGTGGAAGGGAACCTGAAGATTTGGGATCAACTCCAGTGGAGCGAGATGCCAAAGACTCGGAGCGTGGCAGAGCAGAAATGAGGGGCTGCAATCAGCAAGAAGTCAATAAATACGCGTGATTCATCAGACAGCCTAGATTATGCGGCGCTGAAGATGATTTGGGGTTGGGTTTATTAAAAACTGAAGGAGGGAGAAGAATCCTTTAAATGCCACACAGCCTGTAGCCAGCTCACAGAGTAAATCCCATCTTACTGCAGAGGAGGAAAGAAAACAAGCAATAACAAAAGGGAAAGTCACATTTCCCATGGTCCTCTGCAAGCAAGAATGTCCTGGCTGAGATAATAGCATGAACTCGCATTTGACATGCCGTTTAAAATTTTGTCGCGGAATAGACACACACACAGGATTAAAGTATTTGGCGGCTTGCCAGCAATTAAACGGGCCGATGACACGGGGGCCGGGCCGCGTCCCGGCAGCTCTGCGGCTTCACCGTCATATTCTTAAGCCGTCCTGCTGCCGTTATCGCTAGTATGTCTGCACGACATTATGGCACACTGGTGCAGGCCATGCTTCTATAGCGTCCGGCACGTCTGCGGGCTCCGAGACACAAGCCCCGCTTTCAGCAAGCAAAAAGCCAGTTTAGTGCTAAACATTTGTTTTTTTTTGTCAAATGGCAGCCTGGGCTGTGAGAGGGACTGTCCGCTTATCTGTGGCAGGCGTGTCTGTCTGGCTTAGCCGTGGTACGCGTCATGTGACCTGTCATGTGACCTCGGTTCCATCCTACGCTGGAAAAACCTGTTCAGGTGCTCTGCAGCCAGCACCACCTGCAGTGCAGATGTTCACCTTCCATGAGCCATATGTTCACTTCCATATCCAAGAAAGTGATTCAGCTTTCCAGGTCTGAAATCCACCGGCCGAGTCTCATTTCAAATCAGGGATGCGGCATGTTTAAATATATGGGATTAAAAACAGCAGTAGCTCTTACCGGCCCTCTAGCCCAGATGCTGCAGGTGGGGGACCCACGAAAAGGGACTTAACCTCAGCAAACAGAGCAAAGTGTGAGTCTCTGAGTGGCTTTCGATAAACTCACCTGTCAAGCAATTAAACGTGATATAACATAAAACAACATCACCTGAGCTTCTCCTTGCCGTCGTCACCTGCCCTGTTTCACCTGGCTGCTCTTCAGCATCCCCTACGGTACATTACCTTCACAGAGCCTGGTAACCATTATTATTTAACATAAAGCTGAAAGGAGAATGGCTGGTATTAGACTCTCTCCTTGAGGTCCTTTCAAATGGCAACGCAATTGTGTTTCATGAGGAGGAGTCGCATGGGAATAGCGCCGCAACCTGGAGCAAAATCCCTTTTTGAAACCCAATTGCAGTTCATGCTTGAATACTGGTCAGAAAATTACCTGCATTCAAGACGTCATATAATTCCACAGAAATCAACGACAGGCGATTTTGTGAGACTTAAAGGGAACTCAAGGAAGGCCATTCAATGCCTTCAGTGCACAAGGCAACGGTCTCGCTTTAAAGCTGCTAATGAATTCAAACAATGTTGAACTGTGGAAAACCCACAGTGTTTTTAATGAGAAATGTAATAAAATACACAGGGGCTTATCGCAACATGGGCTGTGATCTGAACCAGATACGGCAGTTATGGTTTTCTGTCTTTCGCTTGTTTGGAATGAGAATACCTTCAAGAAAAACAGCTTTGAGTCCATAATTGTTTCTTGTCTGAAGCCATCACAGCGGCTGCTCTAACGACAAAGGGCTGTGAGTCTTTAAAGTCTCGTGACTGACATCTAAAACGGCCGGTTATGTTGATGCAGGTGGCCTGTGATATACAGCTTGCTGGCAGGGGCTGCGTAAAAAGCTGGGGGGAGTGGGCTGAGTAGCTGGTGGGGGCTGAAGGCGGGTCTTGCAACTGTCATTGTCCCGGTAGAATCTAACTGGAAGTGGCTCTAACGGTTAGAATCAAAGACGACTCCCCCCTACTCAAAATGCCCTCCCCCCACCCTCAAAAAGTCACAGGGGACATTCTGAAAGGGGAAACATCTGTTAACCTTTAGAGCGAGTGAATGCCACGTGCGGCATTCTGTCTGAAGGCTAATGTCACGAGACGCCTGATGCTCACTGTGAGGCCCCGCCCATTCCCGCCGTCCACCGCGTCCCTGTCGGCTGACAGCCCATCTGGCGTGACACGGAGGGCTCCCTTATTCTGTTTGACATGCAGCCCTCACCTTTCATTAACTCCACCACCTCCCCCTGGACCACAACTTCTCTAATGTGCCTTCTCACATATCCACTGCCTTCCCAGGAACTGTGTGGCAGTCCTAAAATTTAGGAGCATAAATAAAATACATGTGGGCAGCAGATAGCATGTGTCCTGAAGGGGAATGTAAGATCTAGTAGCAGAGAGCTTAATGGACCAGCAGGGGGTGCAGCGGTTAAGGAACTGCCCTAACTGATCCACAGCTAAGCACCTTGGAAAGTTATTGCTGTGGAAACGTTCAGTTGAGACTTACCATGAACTGCTTTTGTAAAAAATATCCTGGTGAATAAACAGGAAACTGTAGCGATGTTAGCTATCAGAGCTGCTTTTAATATGAACGTCGTTTAAGCAGCTAAATGGGGATGTGATGTAATCCCCTGTAAGAAAGCTGACTGTAAGAGTGGACAGTCAGGGAGGAGGAAACTGGGGGGAAAAGCGGACCGTGAGAATGCCCAGCCCTCAGCAAAGCTACCCTGACTATTATGGGCTATCCTGATATACTGTTTGAGATCTTCTAGGAAATGCTTATAGGGACCCGCAGCTCATGAGCAGGTATCGTATTGGGATCATCAGCTAGCATCACAGTGGGTTAAATACACATGATCATAATTATTACATTATTGTCTGGACATAACTTTTGTTTAGCAGTGTCCTCCTGACATGAGGAATGTGCTTCTGTTTAATAGGCCAATGAGAGCCGGTTTGAGGAAACGTCAGACAAAGAAGAGCAGCGTGATGAATATTCATTAATGTTGCTGCTTCGAGACGGTGCCTGTGGTGTGAATCAGGCTGAAATTCATTTTAGGGTTACAATTACTTTTTTACGATGCGTTGCATTTGTGATTTAAAAATGAAGAACTATTTGTAAATTTGTTGTTGCTTGGAAACAATTCGGAAGTGACTGAGAACGGATGGAGCAAAACACGGAGACCATGCTCAGGCAGACATGCACTGATGTGAAATGCACAGTAGCAGGAAAGCGAGTGAAAATGGGGGCACACTGCGGTACCGTCCTATAATAACATATATTTGGAATACATCTGAAATTTGAATAGGCCAAAAATAGCACATCATTCAACGCATTCATCATAATTCCGGTGATGTCTGAGGGAACAGAAATTGGCACATGAAACAAACGTAAGCCACCGTGTCAATTATTTACTGGGAAATGAGTGAAAAAAACGACGTGAAAGAAGATGCAATATGTCATATAATACTGGGTAAAAACTGGAACAGTTCTGTGGGGTAGAAATGTTATTGTCTTTCTGTCTTGTAGACTCAGGAGCTCCAGCTGTGAGCGCGACGCTGCGCCAGGTCAGGCCGGCCCCACGCGGACAGCTCCATAGCTGTAGATCACTGATAGCACACCCTGACATGCCATTAACTGCTATCATCCCGCACCAGGCTTTGTCCTACAAATGCTGCTGACTGCTGACTCTATGCCGCTAACCGCTAACCGCTACCTTTTGTCTGCAGGCACTGGCACCGGGCAGACGCCGCTAACACCCCACCGCATACAAATGCCACTTGGTGGCCCGTCAAACCCGTAGCCTAGCAGGTGGTAAAACTCCCGGTGATGAAGTTCTGCCTGCGTTCATGCTTGAGGCAGCAGGAGGACATACCGCGGTCGGGTCAAAATATTCATCTTAGATCTGAAGGACTTCAGCCAGAAGAAGGCTCTTGTTTGTTTGGTTTGCAGGGGTCTCATGAAGCCAGGGGGCTGGAGGTGGGGGTGCAGATGGATAATAGAACAGCCCACCTGCGAGAGTTGGATCTGCCTGTGCATTTGACCTCATCCTCTCCCTCCCATGGATACTGAGATACCAAGCAACACTGGATGAGTGTTACTGTCAAAACTCTACATAGTAAAGAAGTGTTATTTCAAAGATGGCTTTTGGCATGACGGTGCAAAGGACATAAATATACATGTCTGACAACACACACACACATCTGGCAGCGCTGGTGCGCGTCGAGATACCGGCAAACACTGCGATGTATATTTTTGAGAAGATACACTTGAAGAAGCGCAGACACCTTTAAAAATTCATGGGGGCGTCAAAGGAAGCAACCTTCTGACAGGTGTGATGAGGGTGATCTCATTCAGCGGATTTTAAAATTTCAAACCATAGTAAAATCAATGATTCACCACAGGGGAATCAGCAAGAAAAAGCCATCCCAACAATAACAACAGCAACTGTTTCAAAGTATTTCATTACACATACAAGAAAAGTATGAAAAATGCACAAGATATCCAAGATTTCATTCCAGTGCAAATGGATCCGCAGAAAACCGAATGGAAATGGCGGCCTTGCATTAACCCTGAAAACGGGACTCGTTTGTTATCTCATGACGTGAAGGTTTAGTGATACAGAAAGGACATGAAAGCCTGTGTGGCTTTCCTGGCTGAGACAGACAGGGGTCCTCAGGACGGAGTTATTCCAGCTCCATTAAGCTTTACGGCAAATTCCAGCCTAATACCTGCATCGCCGTAGGATTCAGTGGAGTGAAAATGGTAAAGGACATGGGGTTCAATGCCGTCACTGAAGCTTTGGGGTCACTCAGGCTACAGACATCAACGCCCATGTGAAAACACACACACACATACTCACTCCGAGAGCAAGAAATGCAAATTGTGTTGGGTAATGTTTTATTAACAAGGCAATAAGGTTTAGAGAGGGTCTCAGTGAGCTGCTGGACTGGAGCCCATTTTAAAATACAACTCAGGCGTACGTGACCGTTCTATTTCCACTCACATGGAGAGCGAGCACTGGGCTGGGGTGGCCGCTTTGCTGGCCCAGTCTGTCAGAGGAGCACAGCTCTTTCTGAATGCCGGCGCCCTGCACCCCCTGTGCGGCACGGACACGTTAGCCGGCCGGGGAAGCCGAGTGACCTGTGCGTCCTCTGATTCCAGCACACTGGCCCCTCAGATCTTATAAAACGCCATTCAGATATGATCAGCCAACAGGTGAACTGTGATTACCCTAAGATTCGCTGTCATGTCGAGTTTAATGTGCTCATATTTGCACTTGTTTGGTTAGCAGGCTGGGGGAAATTACTAATGTATGAAAATAACTCGGCCCCAGAAATAAAAGGCTGGTTACTGGATTAAAACGATTGCCCAGGAAAGTGTAAAGCAAGGGTGACCCACTAATTTCAGCTTCAGCGTTTCATCTACTATGTGGAAATTGAAGTGACAGTCTGATCATGCATCATGTGAAGAAGCTCAGACAACGGATCAGGACAAGTCAGCTTCATCCTCTCTCCTGTAGCCACAGCAGATTTACAGGCACAGCAAACCGTTTATCCTTTTTTTGTTTGACGTCTCCTTCTCCTATAACTACCTCTTGGTGAATAATGGTTTCCTTTAGCTAATGAGACACAGGAATTAGCCGCCTCAGCTACCACTAGCCTCATCTTCAGCAGCTGACCTCCTGTACCCAGTGGTGACCTGGCTACGGTCCCACATAGTTATTTAAGGAGGGTAGGTCCAGATGAGGGCAGGTCACCCAGCTGAGGTGAGACAGACTAATGACCTACGTCTTTCAGCTGAGTTCTTCTCAGCTAAAATTTAATACTTAGAATTTTTTTGAACTTGCGGTTCGTGCTGTTTGATTGCCTGTTCACACTTTGGCTGGGAATCCTTGGAGGGATCATGTCAGTCATCTTTGAGCCGATGGTGAACGTTCCTTTGGGACATGTAAACGACTGAAAAAGGCAGGGAAGTGGAGTGATACAGGGCGATACCTGCTCTTTATGGGCAACTGCTTGGGCTGGTTTTTAAAAATGTTCTTCTCAAACCATTTTTTGTGAATGTCTTTGATCTTACAAAGATCCATGGGTTCACTCTTCCGTAAACTTTGATGTCTTCAACTTTCAGAATCTGGTTTTTGCTGTTTCTTTGGATCCTCTCCAGACCACACTGGACACCAGAGGTATAGAAACAAGGAAGCTGGTGACATCAGCGCAGTGTGAGGCCAGACCGACTGTAAACACACTCAGTCGCTTCTTCTCAAGATCTGACAACATGCTTGTAAACAGAAGTCTATTGGTGACACATCTCCCAAAACCCGAGTTCAACCCTGAATGTCATTCACAACACCTACAGAAAGGACGATGTGGGGACCGAAGGGTAGGGAATTAAAAAAATTGCTTCAAAGTGCACAACTGTAAAAATGGACGACGTTGAATATTATATTGGATAGAAGTATTTACTAGGAAGTCAGGTAATGTGTCAGATGATCTCCTTACATGTGACTCAGTGCCACCAAATGAGTGAGAGAACCCAAACCTTAAACACCCATCTGCAGAGGAGCTCTAAAGCACACAGGAGGATGAGGAGTGAATGTACCACGTTAGCTACCGTTCTCACACAGAATCGCACGTCTTGGAGCCGTGAGGGAGGCTGGCAGCCATCCAGATGTCCTAAGAGTCTCAATGTCATGCCGATTGCAGTACCGGTGAATTGGTTTTATATTGTCCTCTGTTCTCATAAAGGTACCCCCAGCCACCACCGTCAGTGGGGTCGGGTGATGGGCAGAATCGTAAGACTGGCTCAGATGCTGCCTTAAGTGATCCTCTATATCAAACAAACACAGTCACATATATAAATAAAGAAGTGGCTTAAGCAGGCTTGCGTGAATCCCAAACCTCTAGTATACACTAATCTTATCATTACTTAGTGCAGCGCTGTGTGCGTGTGTGTGTGGGTGTGTGTGTGTGTGTGTGGATTAGGTTTATATTACCAAATGTAAACATTGCCAGGTTCCCACAAAAACCTGTGACTGCAATCAAAAAAAGTCCCCACAACAATATATTCTCGAGCGTGTGTGTGTGTGTGTGTGTGTGTGTGTTTATGAGATAGCCGATAGTGGAGTGAGTTCACTGTGACTTTATAATGACTGTCTTCCCCATATTGAGGATAATCTCAATATCCTTCCTTAGGATCAGGGAGATGTTCCTCTCATCTGCTTTGGGGCCAACTTTGCCCCTTCTGCCTGCTTTGTGAACTGGGAGCTCTGGGTATCCCCTCCACCACTGGAGCCTGTCTGTGGGCATCACTTTGGACTCATTTCAGCATTAGAGTGCTTACGCTGCAGGTGAGTGACTGAGTGAGGGAGTCAGTCAGAAAGGTGTGTGCACTGTCTGTGTGAGCAGGGTCCATAATATGTGTGTTTAAGCCATTGTGAAAGGCTCCTCTTGTCACTTGCTGCTTGCACATGGCACCTTGGGGAGTGTCACTTAAAGCCGCTGCACGCTCATACCTGTACGGCGTGGCTGTTAAGCCCACCTCACTTCACCAGAAAGGGAAAGACAGTCAAATTGCAGCCAACTATGCCCCCCCCAAACTAATCTCAGACACACACCAGTCTGTTTACAATGAAGACATGTCTACTACAAACTGGCAGGACAGAGACGGACAGAGTGGCAGCATCCTAGCTGCTTACCTGAACATGTAGCTGAACATCTCAGTGACAGGGAGATGTGTGCCCAGGGCCTATGATGACTGAACACCACCTGCGGCTACAGGCTGCCTGTGTCCTTGATTGCTATGCACATTGCCTCCTGCAGGGGGAGATGGTGCTTTTGACCAAACTCCCCCCTATGGTCAGTAATTAAAGTTGTTCTATGTAAGGCAGGTACTGTGTGTGGTAGGGCAGACTCCGGACTCATCAAGCCAGGGGGGGCACTGCAAAATTTATCAAGGGGGGAACCTCCCCCCCACTTAACCAGCAGATTTAACTGAGTGCTCCTTTTTGTAAAGGTTGATCACACGAAATTTGCAATACAGTGTTTGGCAGGAGCATGGTTATATATAACCATGGGTATAACGGACATTTGCCAGGTCCCTTGAGGTCCGTTATAACAGGATTTTACTGTAATGTACTAAGGACCCCCTGCCCCAGGTTGCCAAATTCTCCCCAGGTCACCCCCCCCATGCTGTGAGACCCCTCACCCACCCCTGACTGCCTGACTGCTTGCAGGGTGTGGGGTGGTAGTTGGATGGTGTTGGGTGGGGTACTGGCAGGAGGAGAGGAGGCAGGCAGAGGAGTCGGCTATAAAGTTACCGCAGCCCGGAGAGAGCAGCTGCGTTCCTCTACTGCTCACTGGGGAAATATTTTATCTTTTTAAAGGCAAAACCTCATGAAGAGGAATCCCCGAGCACATAATGAGTGAAGCGGGGGGAGCTGGGAGCAGCTGGGGGGGGGTGTGTGCAAGGCCTGCCAGCTCCTGTACTAGTTGAAAGCATGACCTTGCCTGCCTGGATGACGGCGGGGACCGGCACACTTAAGATCACTGCCTTTGTTATTCATGTGGCCCCTTGATTTCGGTCGACCGACCCACATTTTTAATGTCAGCGTATCCGATTTGGACGTCTGTGCTTTGAGAGGTGAGGTTCTCTCGCTGCATTTTTAATACCGACCACCTTTTGGCTGAGCCGCCCGCCTCTAACTGCCGGCGCTTCTGGCTCGCTCACGTGACCGGTGCACGACGCCAGTAGATTCCGGCGCCCTCTCGCCGCACGCAGCCGGCCACAAACGGGCTTTTCCTCACTGCCTTCGCAGCCAGGTAGCCCGAGCAAAGTGGGGAGGCAGGGGAAGAGCCCCTGGATAGCAAACACACTCGCCAGCCTTTTACAGGAGAGAGAGGGAGCAAGGAAGCAAGGAAGGAGAAGAGGAACAGAGAGAAGTTTTAATAATGCAGAGGCAGCCCGCACATTTTCAGAGTTAACCTGCAGCATCAATTAGCATGAAATATTCAGGTAGACGTAACTCCTCAGCGACACGGGGACCCAGTCGCGCGGCCACGCTGCACGGGGGGGCCTCACGTCGGGCATCTGGGGGCCTTGGGCTCCTTCACGGCCACTTACTGCTCCAGAAGGAAGAGCCCGATAAGGAGCCGAGGTTCTGACTGCATCTTCCTGCAGACAGAGAAAAGTTAAAACACAGAAGAGATGTTCACCACTAAAAATCAGCATGGATTTGACCCCATACTTTAAAATTGTAGCCGAAGGCAGAGTGTGGTTAAGGAACGGGTCTGATGTACCTTTTCCCTCTACAACTTTCCAATGAAAGTACAGGAGGAGGAGCCAAGCAGCGTGCACTGATTACAGACACCAAATCAATTTAGGTCAGAATCGCTTACTGGGATGTAAACCAGGAACCTCAAAGTAGTTCCTTATCCACAGCAGCACCTGAAAATGATGAGACATTCTTAGAATGTTCTTAGGCCACATCTGTGCAGAACGAAGATGAACGTTGGTTTCACTCATTGTTCGCCATTCCCCTGTCTCCTTATTTCATTAAGTTTGGAATATATCCTGTTAGTCAGAATTATGCAAAACCCTGTCATGTTCTTTTGAAGATTTGTCCATTATGCCCCGGGAGAGAGGCCCATTTCCATAGTGATCAGACTGAGGGGTGGGGTGCTGTTGGGGGTGGGGGGGCTGATTCCACATTTATCTGGAGTGTCCCCCCCCCAGGACACTGGCATCCGATCAGCATTCCTGACACCCTCACACTCCTCCGCTGCATCCGCTTCTGCCAGCGGTGACAAATTTCCTGCTGTCCGCACAGAGCCGGACCATCCTCCCGCAGCCCCAGCCCCCCCCCCCCCATAAGTCGTCTTCTGACCGTGACAGTTGGGCAATGGGGCTCATGTGTTTCTTTTTCATTGCAACCCAGAGAGACGACTGTGAAGAGAGGAGAGAGGAGAGAAATTAAATATGACAAGACAGACCCATAAAAGGTCCCTGGGATTCTTGGACCTTCAGAGGGAACTTGGAGCAGAGTACAGTCACCAGTTTACAGAAGACCCTCGTGGACAGAGCATGCCCCTAGACAGCTATGCTGCCCCTAGACAGCTATCCTGCCCTTAGACAGCTATCCTGCCCCTAGACAGCTATGCTGCCCCTAGACAACTATCCCCTAGACAGCTATCCTGCCCCTACACAGCTATGCTGCCCCTAGACAGCTATGCTGCCCCTAGAGAGCTATCCTGCCCCTAGACAGCTATCCTGCCCCTAGACAGCTATCCTGCCCATAGACAACTATCCCCTAGACAGCTATGCTGCCACTAGACAGCTATCCTGTCCCTGTTGCTGCGCTAGACAAATTGAGCCGGGCTTGGGCCCAGTAATCCACAAGTCATTTTGTCCTTTATTTTTTCATTTATTTTGTTTTCTTGAGAGATGCATTTATCCTTTTATTCAGACCTGTTTATACAGCCTGCATGTTTATACATTGCATATGGTATACTTAATTGACCTGAGCCCTCTATTCCAGCCTGTCCCACGGGCTCTGAAGGTGTGAGGGTTATGCCAGCAGTCATTTACATTTTTTTCATGCCCAAATATTGAACCGATGTCTGGTGCGCTTTATGATTTCCGTCACATAGTCGGTAGCTCCAGTCACACTCAGAAAACTGCACAGGAAACTGAGGTGACTGACAATACAAATAATTATTCAGTAGCGCAATTAAAGAGTAGCTGAACAGAGAGGGTCCTCTCCTATCACGGTTCCTGAGGATTGAACATCATTTGCATGAGTGCCTCTATTGCCCCCTCCTGGTAGAACATGATACTGCATCAGAGTGATAATACAGTCGTCTGGCGCTGCGTTAGTGTGACGCAGGCTAGTCTCTTCGAAACTGACCTTCCTGACAAATACTGAACCCCGCAGTCATTCCACATTCCACAGGCACCGGTCCCATTGGCCTTTTTAAGTGTTTCCTGAAATTACGCTGAGGAGTAATTAATTTCCCTCTGAACATTTTGTGTCTGCGCCCCAGCGAACACTACATACTGGACAAGGTCACAGTAACCTCTTGTGGCGGTTTCATGATTGATTTGTCGGTGGGTGGAATCCATTTGTAATAGAGGACAGCGCTTCGTTATGGCCTGACAGCAGTTTATGGTGGAACCCAAAGTAAAATCGCTATATATCTAAACGGCTAAAGACTCCCATAAAGACGGATGTACGAAAAAGTTAAATGCTGACAATGTTCTATCAACATCACAGGTTAGTCGCTCGATTCATGCCGCATGTTCACTGGGCTCCGCACCACAGGCGACTGAGTGTTTATCTCTGCGTCCCATGGACCTGAAAGCCTTGTAGTAATATCTCACTTTACCAGGGGCGCAGGAAGAGAGCAGCTCTCTCCATTACACTTATAATACAGAAACATCCCTCTATACGAGGGTTAGAGTACAGGAACAAGCCCCTTTATCATCACTGGAGGCTGCTGACATCTGAAGTCCCAGTTCTTAACCCTTAAATTATACACCAAGTTGATCTTGGCTTGTCCTATGATGTCAGTAGCTGCTGTACTGAGTGTTTAATATGCTCGGCAATTTAAACGTATGGATAGAAAGGTCAGCAAGGTCAATACTGATCTGAGGTTCCGAAGAGCCGGAGTCCTGCAGATTGCAAAGAAAACGTTTTAATTAGCCAGCAAGGTGACCTACTACATAAAGAATTACGTGAATAAAGCATTTAAGGGTTGATCTCACCTGCTTACTGCTAGGAGCTGCATTGAAGAGTGTAAAACACCATACGAATAAAACACTAAGGTTAGCATCGCGTTTGGGGGGAAGGCTCTTGGGGAGACTCTTTTTTTGATACTTTTACTGCCCTGAGGACGCCTCCTGCCACGAGTGTCACAGCTGAAGCGAAGGCTGTTGTGGGTTTGGCCAGTGGGGGGGGGGGGGGGGGGGGGTTGGGGGGGATTTTCCCGCGTTTTTGGGAAACCAAGGAGTGTTTCTGTCGGGCCTATTGGGGGGGAAAGGGGCCCCGGGCCCAAATCTTGGCTGGT
>JAODKE010000146.1:7416994-7434715 GCA_026779605.1 Mormyrus hasselquistii
TATACACACACACACACACACACACATATACACCAGGGGTCACCAACCTTTTTGAAACTGAGAGCCACTTCATGGGTACTGAGCCATATGAAGGGCTACCAGTTTGAAATGCCCTCCTAAACTTATTACGACATAATAGACATTTTTTAAGTGCTTTTTTTTAAAGATATTGTCATTTTGAAATCTATATCAATGCAAATGTGATGAAAGAAGAATAACAAGAGGATAAAATAAAACTTTAGACGCTGCTCACTGGTGCTATTTCGAGAACAAGACGACTCATGTGGTCCTTGGGGGCATCCTGGTGACCCATGATACACACAAACACACACACACACACACACACACACACATGTATATATATATATATATATATATATATATATAGATATATATATATTGATCGTTTGTGTGTGTATATAAAAAATAGGAAACGTGCACAAATATGACCTTTAAAATGATTAATGCCGGATGTGGTGTCATAAACTTGAAGCTGACGTAATGTATATACTATCTTGTTTTAAAAGATGAGCCAATGTGACGTTTCCTGTGAGTTTGTTGCCCTCTAATGGCAAAACGTATGTATTTCCTAGTAACCTACGCTACGTCCCTTATCTGATCGTTTTGCCATAAATGAATCGCATCTATCTTCCAGCAGTTTATTCGAGCCACGACAGGGTAAATTCAGAATAAAAATAAGCATATATTAATACTGATGTTAAATGTGGGACCGAAAGTTTATTTTAAACCTCTACATTGATTACTATACCTCTGCTGTTTCTGGGCTAAAAAACCTTTCTTTGTATATGTTATGTGGTGATAATTGTGTTCTGCTTTCAAAATGTTGCTACCGCATTTGGTCACTTGCATCAATAGAACATTTGTACCTTTATTTGCTTACCTGACTGACTATTTTACATATTTATTCAGGTGGATTTTTTTCTGGATCATTTTGGGTTAAGGACCTCTTTCACGGGAAACGTTATGGTTTATGTTTTTAGCCAATATGCCGCCCGCTGCCCCCTAAATGAAAGGAAAACATAAATAAATATGTATTATATAATCCTATGTACATCCGTTGCTTGTGATAAAAAAGGAATAGGTGTAAAACAAAGTTTGATGAAAGTTGGTAGAGTACAGGGGACCATTGACCTCGGCCACGGGAGGGTTTGAAGTCACCACTAGGGGGCCGTAGTCACGTTGTACTGAAATGGTCCTGCGAAATACCCAAGTCAGAAGACAGGCGTCTTTAACCTGTCCGTACACGGACAAACGTGTCCATGGCAAGACATGTCTGTGTCCGTATATCAACTAGACTGGTGAATAAAAAGTTTCATCCAAGTTTAATTATTTAATTTGGAAATATTTAAGTTTTGATATAAACTTCCTCAACAGGATGTTTACTAAACCAGTTCCTTTTTTCTGAAGGCGTGTCAGCTATTGTGCGGATTAGGAGCTGAGCCCTAATCAAGAACAAAGGTCCTAATCAGTCCCTAAACTGAATATCAAATCGGACAGCAGAGACCTGCCCCTGCGATAATGATACAGCCCCAGCCATGTGCCACCCCATGCGGGATTAAAAAAAGCAGGGAGGAGGGCTGAACACGCACCCACGTTTCACTCATTGGAGGAATTGGCTGTCCATCAAATCATCTTGACGTATAATTTGGCGAGGGCGGGGCGAAACTTGCACTCATTCAGATCCGGCACGTTGTGTCTCCCAACCGTATTACGCCCGGGGGGCACCTTGGAAAAACAAACATGTCATTTTATGGCTCCCTCGTTGCAGGTTTAACTTATCCTCATTTAACCTTCCCCAGCATCTGTCACCTAAGTTTTTATTGAGTGTTCTAAAGACGTAGAACAGGGCAGGGAAAAAATAAAGCTGTCAAAGTATTAAACAGGCAGGGCGTGAAGCCTCTGCTAGAGTGCGGCCACGGGAGCGTAAGGAGGCCGATTTAAGAAAGACCTCTTACCTTACCGCTAGCAAGCAAAGTACGCGGTGTACTTTCTGCTTCGTGTGCCAACTGCAGGACACGCCTGAGAAAACTGCCCGGGGCGTGGAAGAGGCGGGCGGGCGGGGGGGGGGACTTGCGTGGGGCTGTGATCTTCTGAGAAACATGCACCGTCACGTGTGTCAGCCTGCATCGTCTTCATGCCGTACGTTATTGCTTCACAGGTAACACGTGGATAACACGATTCTCCTGAACATTAATTGCCAGTCTGACGCTCGCTGTTTTGTTTCCGCGAAGTTTTCGGCGTGAATGTCTACTGATGTTCTGCTGTGTGATGCGGCAGCTGAGGAATTCAGCACGTAGCTGATGAATACTGGGTAGTTTACCGGAACTCTGTGAAGATGTACCCTTAAGCATATAATTGAACAGCCTCAGTAAATATTAAGCTGCATACTGTTAACAAGCAGCGCGACAAAAACGTGGGCTTTGTATTGCTGTACCTAGTGCAAGCAGACGTTCCCATTGCATCAGGATAAGGCCGCCATGCTCTGTCAGTGAGGGATGCGCAGTACTGCTGATACCACGGTATCAGCTATGGGGTATGTTTAGACTATTTTATTTAAAAGCTAGAACCACCTTATCCATGATTGTGTGACCCTGGGCTGTGCCTTCTCTTGTCTATACTGTATATGTGCCTGTGAGTCTGAGTGAGATGGGAAGCAAAAGAGTAATTTTCCCACAGGTATGAAGAAAGAATCACTATTCTATTGTATCCTATTATAATCTGCTGTCTCACTGGTAAGCCCTTGATGTGTCACCCTAATTGCTTAGAAGTACATTGTCATTTGTTATGCTGCTGAAATTGTATTTAAATATTGTTGAATTTTTGTATTTAAATGTACTTAAATATAGTTTTATGCCAGAAATGGGCTATCACATTCAGGTTCCCGGAACTGCACTAAACGCTAGAGTTATTTCTGTAAAATGTTGTGCAGTGAACTTTCAGGCAGTGAAACCAATGTATTGAGTGTAAGAGCAGAGTGACTAATTAGAGGAGCTCCCAGCTGGGGGCAGCGTGTGGCTCAGCGTGCCTGTAATCAGAAGGTCGTCGGTTCAAACCCAGCCTCAGCACATCTGCAGCTCCCTGAGCAAGGCCCCTAACCCCCAGTTCCCTAGGCATCGCTGCGGGTGGCTGCTCTTCACAGACAGCTTACTCTACAAAGAGGAAGTTGAGGGAGGTGTGAAGATCATTTCCCCACAGGGAACAATAAAGTATCGATTATTATTATTAATATTATCTGTGGCCCTTAATACTGGGGCCCCCTGATTTGCACTCACTGCATCTCCGTCAGGCTGTGGGTCAAGTATCTCAGCTCCATCTTCTGGTCCCTCAAGCCACCCCAGGCTCAGGTGACAGTGAAGCCAGCTCTGAAGGCTTGGTGGACGCCGTACAACAGCCAGGTCTGTAAAATGAAAAGAAAGAGAAGCACAGAAGCCTTGAGAACATTTTACAAACTGTGGAGTCAGTTTCAGGTGTTTTCCATCAGACGTTATAACCGAGAGAGAGACAAAAACTAGCAACCACTGTAAAAACACCTCAGTGGTTTCAGAGCTAACTGCCCCTGCTAGTAATTAAATGTGATCCATTTGGTATTTACTGCAGATTTGTGATGATATATTAAGGCTATATTCATTTTATCAGCATAATGTTTTGCCTCATATATATATTTTTAATTCAGTAGTTTTGGGTACAGGAGGTGTAAATAAGGCTGTGACTCATCATGTACCAACTGCATCAGACCAATGACCTCTGCTGAAAATAAAACGATTGATTTTATTTAATGGACAGCTCAGTGGGGAGCTCTGCTCTCTCGTTCTTCCAAGCCTGGCGCTTTGAATCCTGCTCATAGTGTGTGTGTGTATGTGTGTGTGTGTGTGTGTGTGAAGTTTAAATGTTCTCAGGTTTTCTCTGACTAAATCAATAAACTAAAAATGTGTGTGTGAAGTCTTGTATTTTGTGTGGTTACTTATGGTTAAGGTTAGGGCTGCGTTGGGGTTAAGGTCTTCATTTTGGTATTAAGGTTTCCTGGGTCTTCCCTGGGGCCTCCTCCCGGTGGGACATGCTTGGACCACCTCACCAGGGAGGCATCCAGGAGACATCCTGACCAGATGCCCTAGCCACCTCATCTGGCTAATCTCGATGCGGAGGAGCAGTGGCTCTATTCTGGGTCCCTCCTGAATCACCGAGCTTCTCAACCTGTCTCTAAGGGAGAGCCCAGCCACCCTGCAGAGGAAACCCATTTTGGCTGCTTGTACTTGCGACCTCGTTCTTTTGGACTACCCATAGCTCATGACCATAGGTGAGGGAAGGAACATAGATCGACTGGTAAATCAAGAGCTTCGCTTTTTGGTTCACCTCCTTCACCATAACAGACCAATGCAGTGCCCATATCACTGCTGATGCCACACCGGTCCAAGTGGAGGAGTTTAAGTATCTTGGGGTCTTGATTGGTGTTAGTTTTGTTTAATAAAGCAGATTGTCATAAGTTACTGTTACAGAATCAATACACATAAACAGCACTGAGGCTGGTAAACCTAACCCATACTCACCCCTTTTTGTCATGGTGACTGAATGATACCCTTGGAATACAGTCTGACATAATGTCTGTGTGTGTACTGATCATGAGTCACAAGCACAGGACCCAACTCAAAGAGCAAGGAGAACATGAGGGCTGGCTGCTGTGTCCTGTGGCAGCCCGATTCAATCCTGCTGAAGATCACTGCCACAATCCACAAGCAGCATCAAGCAACACCCCTGTGGCCCTGGGCCCGCCCCCCCAGAGGCTCGCAGGACCCGCCCGGACCCTGGGCCCGCTCCCTCCCGGCATACTCGCCGGACCCGCTGTGACATTCTGAACAGGGAGTTCGGCCCGGGTGGCCTCTGGCCTACCTGGCAGCCCTGACATTACTTCCTTTCGGAACCCCCCAGAACAGTTCGCCCGCCACCCCCTGTTGACAGTGTCTCATCAGTGCCGCCGCTGGTCAAATGTGTGTTAGTCCTATACATAGACCGGGAGATTTCCGAATATGGCCTGCGAGAAATACCTAATTAAATCATCACCCACCCACGCTACCATCATCGATATAACCACCATGACATTAGCCTGTGTATCGAAGCCTTCGGCTTGGCTATCATAAACAAAATCTGCTCCGCTACACATGTCTGCTTGTGACAGAGAGATGTACTTTGGTGCTACAGATCTGCTGACGATGGCGTTGGAGAGGAGCCAAAGAGTGAGTGAAGGAGATGTGTGCATGTGTATGCATGAGTGTGTGGACAGGCACAGGTGTTTTATAACCTACAGTAAACATAGCTGCTTGGCTCACCACCTGGCAGGCCTCCAAGACTGTGGGGCACGGAGGACACCGTAGAAACACGTGGATCTGCTGACCAAAACACCCACTGCTCTAGCCTGCAATGTGACTGAGCAACTCTGGCAGGCCGTGATTGGCTAATGATGCTATCAACTGTGAGCTCCCTGGCCATCAGGGGCTGAGCTTTCTTCTCTACACTCCAAGTTAGCTGATAGATAAGGACTAGGCCTGCTAGTATTACTAACTGTTACAAGCTGGTTCTGAAAATGCTTACAGGATGACAGTGTTGCCATCTCACCTGTAGACGGTAGGCTATGAAGCTGTTGTGTAATGGTTTCGGGGGAGAGGTCAAATGGGAATCCACACGTCTCTCCCTGTTGGTGTCATGTGTGCTTGCTTTCCCTTGCTGGGACGGATCAAGGATTAGTACGTTTGTAAGTGAGGTAACCTCTTCCCCACTGACAACAATTAAAATCAAATCAGCACATCTTTCGATGCCTTTGTGTTTATCGTTTATGAGTACAAAAAGACAGGAGAATCAAGTAATGGAGTAGTGCGGGTTAGGATTCTGGGCTTGTGATTGGAAGGTTGCCTGTGGTTGGCAGAGTGATGTCACCATTGGGCCTTTTGAGCATGGTCCTTATCCCCGATCGGCCCAGGGACTGTCTGACCCCGCTTTCACAACTGTGTCACTTCGGATAAAAGAGTCTGCTAAATATGACCAAGAAATGCCCTTTAGACGATGCAACAATGCTTTAGCTTTTCAACCTGACGTGCTGCCATTACTTGAGCTCCAGAACAAGAAACAAAGTCTTCCCCAGCATGAAAAGGCATCCCTCCACACAGACTGGCCATTGTGAGCCAAAGGAAGCATCTGTTAGGCATGTATGTGCTACATATTTGTTTGTTTAACAGTAAGACTGAAGAGGAATATTGTAAATAAAGTTGCAGCCACATGAACAGGTTTTTAAAAGAAAATTGTCAGCCACATGTTATGCATATTTGACCAGGGCAGACATCACTAATCAATTCATACACTGCTGAGATGTTCATGATATTAGCATAGTGTCCATGAAATAAAAAAGTTTTAGATAACACCATTTCTGAATCATTTTGATGTGACCTTTTATAAAAATAAAGCCTTACCTATTAAAATTGAGCACAGGATACCCAGTAAGCTGTGTGGAGCTGAAGGGACCCCGATTCCTCTCTCTCATCTGTTTACTCATTTTGCTGCAGATAGAGTGTGAATCATTATCCTGGTTACGCTGCTTTTACAACGACGGCCAAAGATGGCATGTGTGTAGAACGTGAGAAAAACAGAAAAGTCATGGCAGTTTAACATACTCTAAAAGCATTTCTGACCTTGCGAAATATTGTTTTTATTTAATTTTTAATTAAAAATGATGATTATGTACACTGGCTTTTGAGAAACGTGTAACAAATTACGTAACAACTCAACAGCAAAGTCCGCTAATGCAAACGTGGCCTTTTCACCTTGACCTCACGGCCATTTATGTTTCGCTGGATTTCACCACCCTCTCTATTTATTGCCATACATTCTGCCCTGTTTTAATCTCTTACAACGTCTTGACATGCTGTTGTGTAGCAGCCTTGGGTGAGGGGGGGGGGGCAGAGGGTCTATATAGTCATCTCGCATTTCGCTATTCTGAGTAGGTTAACTTGTCCCAAAACTCGTTGCTCATAATCTTCTTCGTTTCAAGTCAGACCCAGATCCAGTGGTGATAGTCGTCATTCTTGTACGACACAACGCAGAATTAGAATGAACTGGGGAAATGAACATCACCCCCCACTAGACTTGTACAAACAAAAATTGAAAGAAATTTACTAGGAGCAGGTTTTGCAGAGCTCGTTGCAAATTTGAGTTGTGGATGCCCTAGCACTTCACAGGACTAGAGCATTTGTGGTTTCAGATATCTAGAACTACACATCTCCAAGCAGGTTTAACTCACGCTTCTCATCATTGCCTAGAACAACTAATCTCTTTAACTGAAAAACTGATACAGTCAAGATACATACAAAGCAAACAGTTTGTTTTTATGATACTGCTATTCGCGGGTGTATATCTCTTGTCTGATAAAAGAATTTAAGTTACTTTTTTTACTGCTTTGACTTGGCATGACTTGTGAATTATTTACAAACATTACATTTAATTACTGGCCCTTTACTGCCAAAACAGGGAGCCTCACATGTCCCACACAGAAGACTGGAACGGAGCGTGAAATGAGCAGAGCACAGTGGTACCTCCTCAGCCGTCATACCGCGAGACGGCGAGATAGGGATAGAGTGTTCCGAGGGACAGTCTTCAGGGTGAAGAAGCAGAATTAGCCACACAGTTTGGAGTTACAGTTCTTCAAGGTGAGATAGAGAGTAATAGGACCAAGGGATTAGTACCATAGTGACGGCCGTCCTGGTGGCATATTTTACACCGGCAGTAAAAACATGAGACAAAACAGGATCTCATAAATATAAATAAGGTACATATAAGAAAGTCACGTATAACTACAGATGAAATTTTATCACAAAAGTGCAAGGACTGATTAGTCCAGGCTTCCTCTTGTAAACAATTCTGGTTCAAAGTAGTCTGAAGGAGTTGCAGTCTGAGAACTTCATCAGCATTCCACCACATGTGAACATCACATCAGCCAAGATATTTTTGATGTCACACTACCAACTCAAGAAGATTCTTCTGGATATGTTTTGAAGGCAAGGGTTCAATTACCTTCAGTGCAAACCAAAACAACATCTTCCATGTTTCTCGCCTGAGTTTACAAAATAAAAAGAGAACCGTTTATTCCTACGGTCCATGTCTAAGTGTTGTTTTGCCTTTCACGTCCCAAGGTGGCAGACACATGCTTATCTATCAACTGTTAATATGTGTTGTCATTCTTGTCAGCTAATTCAGACATCCATATTATCTTCTAAGCTACTGTATTTTAGTGACTCGCTGGTTATGCATCATCAGAGCATCACCTTCAATAATTAGGGATTATGAAGTATTTTGGCATTTTCAGAAGTGTTGCCTTGGATAATCACAAATGTCAGAAGACTAAAACATATTCTGATATAACAGTAGTATAAAAGTAAACCTGAACATTGTATCTTCTGTTTATAAAATATGTAAGACCTTTTGCACTATGCAAAAAGTGAAACAATAATTGGTGTGTAAGGTTTCCTTTCAAAAAAAAAAGTGCAAGCATTAGCTAGTAACATATAGGGTGGCGTTGCGTGTCTGGGAAATGAAAATATAGTGGTATCGTTTCCTAAGAGTTTGTTTCAACAGAATTTGTTCTTATTCACGGCCGCAACCACTTCCGGCTAGGCAGATCACTCCACACACACAAACACACACGCACATCGAAAGCAGCCTTAACCACAGGTGTTGTTTAAGTAGTGAAAAGCAGAGAAGAAAAATACTATGAAAAGAAGTTACTTTTGGCAGCTTGGCAATTCCACCGGCAGTGCTACACTAACATCCAAAGAAATAACTGTCGAAATAAGCACAAGAAAAGTCAAAGCCAACCTATTCTTTGTTCCTACTTGTGCATTACGTTTGCAGATATTTAAAGGCGTCACATTCCGGTATCTGCAGCAAAAAAAAAAAAACTTGTAAGGGCCTGTCGTTGCTGTAGCAAGGTTGCACATTAAAAAATAAATACACACCCTGTTTTTTATTGTAGCCCCTCCCCCCTCTTGACACAGCAATCAGACAGCTAGAGCATTCCTGTAACGCTCCCCAGGGGCCCGGGACAGCTGCTACTGGCCAGAACAGACAGGGATTGTTGTCCTGACACGGCTTCGCCCCCCCACCCCCTCGGTTTATATCGTAATTTGCGCTTATTGACCCGAGAGGGGTGTGGAGGCTGTCAGCGGGGGCACCTCCAGGAAAACATGGGCAAAACGATCTTACACTGCCGCGCAAACTTAGGAATCCACTTAGAAAATGCTTTATTTTTAGCTGCCCGATCTGTGTGGTAAACAAGCGAGCTTGTCGCCCGCACGTCAAGTCGGCGCTGTCAAAATGGGCACGCAGTGAAAGCCGGGCGGTGCAGGGGCACGCAGGCCACGTGGGCTCCCGCTCGGCCTTATATGGCCATGAGGGGCACCATCGGGCGGCCTGCCGGTCGAGTTTCGAGTCTCCTTTGGCTTGACACCGGGGCGATTCTTAGAAACCCATCCCCTTTACGAATTGAGTCCAGCTATATTTATAATACTTCTCACTGGCAATTGTGTTTCCGTGAGAGCTTAGGGCCATATTGTTAGAAGTTTCACTCGTATACAGCAGTGCTTTTGTCTCAGATTATCTGCCGTTGAAACTTTAATCTGGGTGTACCATGCACTCGTTATCGTCGCCGACCGTGTAACCAAAATACGGAGTTTTGCACTAACCCAAACTCAGGCAACGCTTTAACCACATCCTGAAAAAGCTCATTTCTTTAATTACATAGCTTAATCCTCGGAACCAAACCACATCCTCATCGATTTCACATTGAAATGTTAAGTTCAAATGAGTTATATCAGATTGCACAAATAATCAATACTTCTTAGACCAACGATTACACATATGCAGTTGCAACGTTTCTACTAAAACAGTCGGTCTTCATGACCTGCTTTTGTTTCGCTACCTACGGAAGCAGGAGGTCAAGGGCATCCGGTTAAACGTTTAGTTGATATAACAAAGACCACAAGATGCGTACTCTCATGGTCGTTTGTCTTTCAATTGATAACATTCTAACATTTATCCATTTCAGATGCCACATATTTCGGTGCTCCGTCAAATTACGATGTTACAGTGGTTTCTCGTACAACAGACAGTCTAAACCGAAACCATTCCATACGAATATTAGATTTTCTACCAATTTCATGTCTTAAATCCTTTTTGTTTCTATAAACAAGACACCCTGCAGTTAAATTATGTAACGCTAGGGCTGACGTTACATTCTGAAGGACTACGATCTGTCGTCGCAATGGGGGGAATCGTTAAGTCTACAGTCATTGAAAAATAATAAGCAGCATCCAAAATATTGTAGTCCTTAATAAACCGTATTTTTTAGTTATCAAATATGTATTATGTGTGATTCATATCATTTTATTAATTACCGTGATATTAATGGGTGTTGTAATTCACGCCCCATCCCTGCCCAGAATGGTATAATCCGGATTATGCGTCACCCATTGTTTACAAATCAAGCCCGAGGAGTTGCCTTCCGTCGGGCAGCGTGGTGAGAGTGGGGGGCAGATTTTTCCACCCCATTCATTTTTAAAAATAAACGGCAGACTCTTGAAAGGACGTGGACATGCCGTATCGGAAGGAGAAATACATTTTCCTGGAGCAGTCGGTAACGGTGGATTCGAAGGAGGTAGACGCGCTGGTTACGAAGATCGGCGAGGCTCTGCAGCTGCATAACAATGCTGGTGCGAACCCGAAGGCGGCGTCATGTTTCCACGGTCTGAACGGCACCGGCACCGGTACCGGCACCGGAAGCGTTACGCAGTCCAACAGCAACAACAACAACAACAGCAGCACGGCGTTGCACAGGCGGACCGGCTGCTGTGTCCGGCTCCGGAACCGGGGACTACGGAGCCGGGCTAGTCCATACACTTTACCCGGGTCTAGTGATCAGGAGTGGGACCGCTTTAGGACCTGGAACCGTAAGGGGATCGATGTCCCCGGTGAGGAGGATGATCCCCATCGACTGCTTCAGGAGCTGATTTTGTCTGGGAACCTGATAAAAGAGGCCGTCCGGCGGCTGCAGTTCTCTGCGTCGGAGAGTGTGGAGCATTCAAAGGCAGCCGACAATGTCCATTGCTGATTGGAGCCGCGGGGCCTTTAAAAAATGCCACCTTTTGTTTGAATGGACTGGAAACGTGCTGTCTATTCTGGAGGCTTTACAGCCTTTTCACGGAGCAATAGCCGGGTGACGTCTGGCTGCCAAGCTACACGTGCTATACTGTTAACAAAGCGTAGATTATTTGTACAAGTATGAGATGATCCGAAACGGGTCTATTTAAAACGAATGAACTGCCTTTACGGATGGAGTTGTTTCCTGTTGCTGTCTGTCTGGGGAGACTGGAACGACACTGGTCTTGTTTACACCTTTGCCCAGCGCAATCGAGGGCGCCCGCAGTCTACACGGCGTGTTTTGTTTTGGTTCTTTTATATTTGGAACGGATTGGATCCAAGGTTTTCATGTCGTCTAACAAGATGGACTTTGAGGAGCCATGTATTTGTTTCAATGCACGTGGTTTTACAGTTTGGGAGCCACATCGTGTGTACCGATAGTGAGGACGGGGGAAGTAGTATTTCCACGATTCAACGGATGTTTCTTCGAAATGGGTGGCACCCGGGGAGGGCGGTGCTGTGCGTGGGGGCGGGGGGTTACTGTAAAGGGTTTTGGTGCTCAGACTCTTCGAATCGAATCCCGTCCTGGGCTTCGGCTGGGTTTGATTTGCACCATGCAAAGTACCGACTGGGTTATGTACGCTTCGCAACGAAGTATATTTTTAAAAACACGTTTCCTGGTTCTTCAGGACGTCGGTGTCTTAAATAAACGGTGTTTTGCAATATCCTCTTGGGCGTTTTTGTTTTGATTCAAAACGTTTGACTACCAAAGTGTCACGTCACTAACTAGAGCACCCACAATTTTCACCATTAAGAGCAACCTATATCCATATTTATTTATTGTAATTTAGATTTTTTGGTCATATTAATTTTCATGCATTCAACACAACTGAACTCTTAAAAAGCAAATATTCTTAAGAAAAGTATATCGACATTCCTGTCGGGATTCGTTATTCAATGCATATTTATAGTAAAGTGTTTTTTATCTTTCAGCTCTACGATTTGATAGTCCATATTTTTATCCTAGACATAAACAGTGTGAAATTTTACCTAGCATCAGTCCATTTTTAAATAGTTTAGAAGTAATGACTGTTTAAAAAGTGTATCGGAATAATCATGAACTCCTCCGTTTACCATTTGCGTTATGCTTGAGTTACAGATTTTTGGAATTAACCTTTTCATGATTTTGTGTTTCATTAAAGTATAGGGTAGCTTAAGCTATTATCACAAATATAAAGATGAGTTTACTTTAAAAATAACGCATGGCCTATTGCCTTAAAAATAAATCCCGTATTCAATTATAGCCAAATGTATAATCCCAGTTTGTGACCATAGACTTGACAAATGACCCAACGATGAATGGATTAAATCAGGTATATTATGTGAAATGAGACCATTTACAATTATTAAGCAGACTCTTTTATCCAAAGCCACATACAATTGAAAAAGCAGCGATAACCAATTCCCCTAGCAGCTGGGACTGAGGGCATGCTCAAGGACCCAACTGTGAAATCACTATGCTGTCAGGACTTGAACCATCACCCTGTCACTTACTAGTGCAGTATCCTAACCCCCTAGCCAGACACCTCCTCACAGACGTGACTCTGGAGACAAGTGGCCGATTAACATTTGATCATGCTTACGGTCCAATGAAAACATGGATCAGAACCACCTGTCCATTATTTAAATTGACAAACTCAGAACAAGAGATGGTTGTTAGAGTAGGTGTGGCTGGTGTTTCAGTGGCGATTACTGTTTGGCCTGTGGATGGTTCGTGAGGGTCAGTGAAAGGGACGGTACTGGCTTGTAAATCTAAAGGGCGGCAGGGCAGGACAGCACATACCCTGACCGTAATATCTGGTGATTGGTTAACGTGCAGAACAGTGAACTACATGATGAGCTTTGTGAACACGAGCGCACTAGGTTAGGTTAGTCATAGCCTAGTGTGAAATGGCAAAAAGAACAAGTTACACCTCACAATTCTGAACAGTTTGTCAGGTACCTGCATGACAAACAAAAAGAAGACTACAGGCCTTAAGGCTTGTTTCTGAGAGTGAGGGGATCTGTCAGCTCTGTCACCATGTCGATTAAACTTTCTCGACATTATATGATACAGACTCACTCAGCCCCTGAGAGGCCAAAGCGAGTATAAATAAATAGGAATCTATTCTGAGTTATCCTGTTCATTCTATAATTCAGCATTTCTAGGCCAATGGGTGTCTTTTAGGATGACAATGCTGCCACCTATAGGACAGAAGGGGTCAATGAATTTTTTTTGGTGACTGTCTAAACTAGTGTTTCCCTGCTTGGCTCTCCAAGTCACCACATTTTTGCCAGGATGGGAAAAGCAGGTCTAAACCATGTGCCACAGTCAATCAGGTCACTAGATCTCAACGCAGCTGAATACTTCAGGTATTGTAGAGTACTGTTTTCCATCACCAAATATTTGACTTTTTCACAGTAGAGCAAGATCACATCCTTCCAATTTCTGGCTCGTGCTGTTTGCCAATTTCGCTCTCACTGCCCCTGCTGCCACGATACCTTGTTGTATTACTTTTGGATTTCAGTGTGTCATTCTCTGACGGATGTTATGTATATATTGCAATGAAGCAGCAGTGTTCAGAAATCCATTGAACATTTTGTGACCATTCTAAAGTACTGTCCATCATATCCAATGGCTTTGTGTAAATTGTTCACCTGTATTCTCACATCTCAGAAGATCCAAACGCATACTTGTGCATAAGCGACGGTCACATTTGGAAACTGGAGGCTGCACTATTAGTATATATAACAAAAAGATTGCGATGGGTTAAACACGGGCTTCCCCAATTTCGATCCTGGGGGCCAGAATGCAGTGCAGATTTCCCTGCTCAAACACACATCAGTCAGATACAGTAATCTCTGGGTTTAGTGCTGTAGGTGCGTTTGAGTCTGCAGTTTGCGTTGTATTCTGGCCTCCAGCTCCTGAACTGTGGAAGCCTGGGCTGTCAGACTAAAGGCATCTAAATTCATTTAGTTTATTACTCATATGCTTAATTACTGAGCAACATAAATCAGCACTAAAACATGCAAAGATTCTTCAAGTAATGCTTGTAGTTGTTTGGTTAATGTCGATATTCAGTGAACAGTACAACTGAGACGAGGAATGAGAGATGATATACATCATTAAAACGAAGGACACTGGGATGTAAAATGGACCAATAAGAAACTCAGTGGTAATACAGGTGGCTTCATTACACTATTTAATTTTAGACACTGTAATTGTATATATTATTTACATATACATCCATATTTCACTTGGAGTGCGAGGTGACGCCTTCTGCCTTGATTGTTCAATTTGGTTTAGTTAGGTGTTGTGGGTTTTAATGATTTAATCGACTGCTTTTACGTGAATGCTTGCATATGTATGTAAATGTAAATATACATTTAAGTTTAACGCGGGGTTTAAAGGTTTCTTTTCTTAAAAGGTCCTCCCAGCATACTAGGGAAAAACTGGCAGAGGAGAGTGAAATTTTTGGAAAACAATACATGAAACCATTAGATGCATCATCCCGAGGGGGGTTTACACAACATTGCCCCCAGTTATTATTAGAAATTAAATGATTGCGCGAGGAGTAGTCTCTTAAATTTTCGTGACCCGCTAATTAATCGCGGTAGCTCATGGTAGATGCGTTGAAAATTCAGGCACCACCCCAAACTGAACAGCAGAGGTCAGCATAACTATTGGAAAGTACTTAATCTTTTGAGGATTTCTGCGCAAGTAGAATAAGTTTGGTTGGTCAACTCTCACACATATGGCGTGACCCTCTCTCTCTCTCTCTCTCTCTCTCTCTCTCTCTCTCTCTCTCTCTCTATATATATATATATATATATATATATATANNNNATATATATATATATATATATAACCCTAAAGACCATTTACAAGGCAATAAAACTGTTATGTACATGTAAATGGGTGTGCAGACTTGCCTCGAATTGAAAATCTTATTCTAGCCAGCTGACCAAAGTTGGCAACCCTGTAGTACACCAGTAAATCAATCTGTTTATGACAAGTAAAAACTTTTTTTTTGTAGATTTTCTATACACTATAAGGATTAAAATTTAAGAGTAGGAAATAAACTCATGAATGCCCTTGACTTCCCAGATGTAGTATTCGTATTTAATGTTCATTCTGCCATGCATGATGAAAAAAATCGGCCATGAAGCTGATTGACGCGTCGTACTCAGGCTTAGATCCGTCAGCTGCATGCCGTGTGTTTGAAGCCTGTCTGGCTGCCTTCCGATGCGCTTTATACGAGACTGAAAACAACACAGATGCGACGCCAGAAAGTCACCCAGCATCCGAAAATATTTAATGATATCCAAGCACAATAAGCCAGTTTATCAACAGGCACCGGATTGTTACCGGTGCTCTAATAATTTCGCGGACCTTGATAATAAACATCATTAAATAGGCCTAAATACTAAAAACTGACGTGTATTTGAAATAACTCATAAAATCGGACACAATTTCGTTTTCTTTTCCCGATTCTGACAAGGCCTCTTCTGTTTGTGCCGACTCACGGCATTACGAGGAGAAAAGGGGTTATTTTTGGAAAACAATGGGTTTTAAGAATGGATATTAATCAGTGACGCAGTATAATCCTTGTAAAAACAAACCAAAGATAGTAGACCAAGTAGTCTTTTTTCCTCACAGAATAAATTCTCGCAAAGCATGTAGACCTACCATCGCCTGAATGGCCTTATGCTTAGGGATTAACTGGACCTCTTACTGCAGCCTCTTCCCGTCGTTATCGATTCTTTTTCACAAACAATCAATCAATGTATGAATGAATAAATGACACTGTCAAGTCGCTTCATGAGTTTTACGCAATGACTTTCTCCTCACCGACCCAAATGTCCCAGATTTTGACCTAAATCTCCAAATTAAAACAAGGCGAGCTTCGCACACAAGCAGAGGGCTAAACGTGAAGAAGCGATTTAAGCCGGAGCAGAGACGCCCCCTCCCCCATACACTTCTCTATAAAGGCAGAATCAGCGCCACCACTGAGTATTCCTCATGAAACCGTAAACTTAGAGACGTTCTACTAGTTAAAACAATGATAATCTATTTATTATAGAGTGTTTTAGTTGGCCTATAGCAATACATCTGAGCCAGAAATGATACTCATTGTTTACATAGGAAAACCCATTTATTAGATATAAGACAAAACTGGAATCTATACAGTTATAAACAGAAACGCATTTGTTTGTAGCAGTGATTGCGGACTGTGTGCGGGTCCCTATGAGTTCATGGAGAAGGCTGAGGTCTCACATGCATGCAGAAAGGGAATGGCAGCAAGCTGGTGGCTTGGGAATGCAAGGCTACAAGGCTCCGGGCAGACTGCTAAAAGCTGTCAGCTAAAGCGGTCAAGCTACGTGACGTTGCGGGATGTTTTTAATAGTTAACCTAATAAGTAATATGTGCTATTATTGCCCTCGTAGCACACCAGCGTTAGACCACAAACCAAGCAAAACGCACTTAGATAACTTTGGGTATAGGGTCAAATATCATATAACTAACCTCAGCTTTTAGATTTCATGAGTATGAGAAAGACCTCTCGCCTATTACCCGTGGTCGTTATTATTCCATTTGAAGTATATTCCTGCAGGTATTCTTGTAAATAAGCTATATTTACTCAATACAGATATAATTGGGACACTTTTTGACAGCAGGTCATTTTCTTTCAGAAGGCACCTTGCCCTTGAATGAGCGCCTCTCTGTATCCGCAGCCCACTATCACATTGCCTGTCACTGCTAATCAGCCAGCATTGTGCCAAAACAATGAGGTATTCGGATCAGGAGTGCTGTATAGATCAGGGAACAGCATGCAACCCCCGCCCATCTCATAACACGGTCCCATAACACGCGCACATCTGTCTGTGGAGACAGGAGAACCTGTTAACCTGTTTTCTGAGCTCCGGCTGAGATTATCGCTCTATGGTGGATGATGCAGCGGAACTGCTTCGAAAAACCCACAGTGGTGAACTCTGGAATCGCCTACTTTGGCATTGTTTCTAATGAACACCTGTGCATTAATTACCCTAATTATACAGTCGTCACACCCTAAGGTTTCCCCCCTCTCTACAGTCGTCAATGAGGCGCAGAACCGTATTTTCGTTTTAAAGGATCAAAGGATAAGGTACCTGTTGGACAGGATGTATAGGGAACGTGAGATCGTCGCACTTAAGATTGATGGGATTGTGACTGATGAAGGATCTGTTGCATGTGGATGGAGTGTCAGCTGCTAGGAAAGAGAAATAAAGAACTGTGTGTGCGTGTGTCTCCGGGTGTTTGTGTGTGTGTGTGTGTGTGCGTGTGTCTCTGGGTGTTTGTGTGTGTGTGTGTGTGTGTGTGTACATGTGTCTCCGGGTGTTTGTGTTTGTGTGTGTGTGTGTGTGTCTCCGGGTGTTTGTGTGTGTGTGTCTCTGTGTTTGTGTGTGTATGTGCGTGTGTCTCCGGGTGTTTGTGTGTGTGTGTGTGTG
>JAODKE010000146.1:7435086-7445193 GCA_026779605.1 Mormyrus hasselquistii
CATGAGGATGTGCATGGGCTCCAGACGCTCATTTATCTGCAGAATGAGGTGTGTGTGTGTGTGTGTGTGTGTGTGTGTGTCTCTGTGTTTGTGTGTGTATGTGCGTGTGTCTCCGGGTGTTTGTGTGTGTGTGTGTGTGTGTGTGTGTGTGTGTGTGTGAGAGAGAGATCAGACATTACTCTTCACAGATTTAATTGCTGTTTGATTGCACTGATTGGCTTCTTTATTCTCTTTATTTTGTTTCTTCTTTCACTGTCACCAAAGGTTCTTGAGCATTTTATCAGGAAATTCTATTTGATTATAAACAGATCTCTCTTCCATTGACAGGGAAATCAATAACCTTTCAGGTTTGTAATTAAACGATTTACTCCCTCCCCCCAATACACCGCTGCCTCCTCCCTTTAATTTTCAGTGGAAGACTTCAGAAATCATCGCAGAGTTTAAACAGAACCACTGTGCAGTTTATAGCTGCTGTAGTGCTGAATGTCACTGCTGCGCATTCTTCAATGTTATTGCTGCGCATTTCTGAATGTAGCTGCTGCACATTTCTGAATGTCACTGCTGTGCCTTTTTGAGCACTCCCATAACACAACCAGTGTTATTGTTTTAGATGTCGGTTATGTATGTATTACGTGTGTAGGTATATATGTGTGTATATGTGTGTACATGTGTATATTACTTTTAAATTCAGGTTTGGCATACAAAAATATTGTTGGACTTTGGTACAATGATAATAAATTCTATTCTATCTATCTATCTATCTATCTATCTATCTATCTATCTATCTATCTATCTGTCTATCTGTCTATCTGTCTGTCTGTCTGTCTGTCTGTCTGTCTGTCTATCTATCTATCTATCTATCTATCTATCTATCTATCTATCAGTGATCACAGGGAAATAAAGAGGCCAAGATGTGTGGTAGAAATCTGCTTCACAGGGCAAAAATAGGCATCTAATCCAAACTAATCAACTTCCAGAAGCAACAACTGTTTTTTTTTTGTCTATTTTTTTAAGATTGTTGGTCCATCTCAGAGATACAGACGATATGTTTTGGCACCGTGGACAAGAGCCTTTTGTCTGCTGCCCTCTCACATGTCAACCTCCAGGAAGGCGGAGAGTGTATCTCAGCCCTTTGTTTCCTGACATGAGCCCCCATCCCGCTTGACGCTTAGCATGGAGACACAGCAACAGTTGTGATCTCAAATCCCTCAGTGAGTCATGCTGTCATTCCTTCTTTCTCATACTCATTTCCCCACAGATATTCAAGTCTCAGATTAGTTTTACTTTGGTTTGACGTGGATACTGGGGGTGCAAAATCCCCCCCCCCCCCCAAAAAAAATCCTCCCACATATATTGGATTGGATTGATTATACTGAAGATCTTCCATTACTCTCCCACCGCTATACAATTTTAAATAGTATTTTATCCCTCCCTTTGCTTGTGACAGACAGTTGAATATAAATACTCTATTTCACTCTATTGTCGTGTTACATTCACCTTTCTGTTGCAGATTATCTGTGGATTAGAGAAGTAAATTTCAGAGTTTGCTTGTGAATGAGAGTTCTTTGACATGAAACGACGTTCATATTCCGGGACGTGTTTCAGTCACAACCTTAAAGCACATAACGACGGAATTCACATTTTCAGGATTGTATGGACAATGACTGATTGCACTGGGCTTTTTTATTTTTTTCAGAATGTGTCTGATTATTATTCACCACATGATCGATATTTATGATGCAGGTGGCTGGTGGTTTCACCTCGCCGGCTCGGTCCGCTCATGGAAAGAGCATCCGGCAGCCTCCACACCAGTAAGCCCCCACGGGGACTGTGGAGGGCAGAGCACCCGCTTATCAGCCCCATCATTCCTGCCACTTCTCAGCTCATGCCTCTGGAGCAGCTGGTCCTACACGCCGCACATCCCGCGGAGAATCGGAAATATCTACCTGCTTAACTGTCACTTCTACTGTGAGTAATTCTCACACGTTTTCCAAAGTTTAATAACAATGATTCTAATAAAAATAATAAAAATAACAACTAAGATAATAATAATTACTATTATTATTAGCAGAAGTATCATTATTATTGTTATTATTGTTCTTGTTTTACTGTTTCAGGGGAACCAGGATGGAAAGAAGCCAGCAGCATAATCAATTATACCCATATATTTAGTATCTGAGTTCTATTACATGATTATTAAATAAGTCACACAGATAAGCACTGAAATAGTGAACAGCTACACTGAATAAGCAGTCTCGTGATATCTGTGGAGAAATAATCCTTAATGTTATCATAATATGGCTTAAACATTAAGCAAGACAAGGTGGATGTTAGAGAACGAGAATTCATGCCCTGGAGCTGGGTGGTGCTCAACCAACATCTCCTATGTCACCTTCAGCTGTTCGGGATCTTCATGGAATCTGTCTTGGCGCATTTCCTCCTGCGACAGGGCAAACAGTTCAGGAATGACGCGCCACAGTCAAGCTTAGGAGGGAGATGTGCAGGCGAATGCTGCAATAACTGTGTATTAGTGGTAATAATTTTGGATGATTGGGAAGCAGGAGGAGAGATCAGGGAATGAAGCTGCAGAAATATTGCTTAGTTCTGCTGTTAATGGATGTGTATCACATCGCTTAGTTCTGCTGTTAATGGATGTGTATCACATCGCTTAGTTCTGCTGTTAATGGATGTGTATCACATCACTTAGTGCTGTTAATGGATGTGTATCACATCGCTTAGTGCTGTTAATGGATGTGTATCACATCGCTTAGTTTTGCTGTTAATGGATGTGTATCACATCGCTTAGTGCTGTTAATGGATGTGTATCACATCGCTTAGTTCTGCTGTTAATGGATGTGTATCACCATCCAAAAGTGTAGCTTTGGAGCAGGTGATGCCGTGGTTGGGCTGCGTTGGGGGTTTCTGACCATCTGGGAGTCATGAAGCTGGGATTTGGACTCATGGTTGTCCGTGCAAATCTTGATGTGCCACTTGCCTAGTAACCCTTGCAACATCGTGGCGGCAAAAAAGTCCTTCGTTCTCCAGCCAGCTGTCATTACCCCTGCTGGGAGCCCCTGTCACGTTCTCTCCCACCTCATCCCCCGTTCCTCTGGCTTCCATCCGGTGGACACTGTTCTCCTGCCAGAAAGCTACTGTCACACCGCATTGTACCGAATATTCCAGCAGACAACATACATGACGAAATGTGCTGTTTAAATTTCTCTTTAAAATGTCAAGGCAACAAGGAGAAAAGAGATTTGCAAAAGGAATTGCTTTTATTCAGTTTTTGGTATATTTTTATTTTTAGCACAGAAAAATATACACAGTATTAGCATGAGGCCTGAGTCAATTTGGCTTAAGAGATGAATCCATTCAGTAAACATTGTTGACATCTGGTTCTAAAGTTTAGTTCTGGTTCTAGTTGATATGCCCCGTGCCTAGTAACCCTAGACACATCTAGTAACTCTAGGCACATCTAGTAACCCTAGGCACATCTAGTAACCCTAGGCACACCTAGTAACTCTAAGCACATCTAGTAACCCTAGGCACATCTAGTTCTAGTTTTATTGACAATAAAAGCCTATTTGATTTGATTTGAAAAAAAAAAAATCTTGTTAAAATAGGACCTGTGAAACAGTAAGAAGTGCAAACCGATAAGGTCCTACGATTTGGCCCTGATTAAGTTTGTTGGCAATGTAGTTGGTATTACCAACAGGCAAGGAGTATCTAGAGAGTGTCTGGAGGGGTGTGGTGTGGAAAGCCTTCCACTTCCCCTCCGTTACTCATGTCACTGATCCCAGGGGGAGGGCAACTGCCTTTGATGTATAGCCCAGCCTCAGTCAACTCCCCATGACTCTGACCCATTTGTGAAACTCGAAGTACCGAAATTGCAGCTTTTTAAAGGAACTGTATTTTTTTTCACTGCATTCCCAAGGGCTGCCGGAATACCCTTCATGATGTCCTCTCCCATCTGAAGAAGGCTCCTCTGCCGCTAGTTGGGGCATAAATATTCTTAAAAATGTCATTTTACCCAATATTCTCTGTATTATTGCCTGGTTGTTTACATTTACATTTACATTTATGTTTATTTAGTAGAGGCTTTTGTCCAAAGCGCCGCAAAGTCAGGCAAACGGCACGTTACAGACACATGTGCTGCCGAGGAGTCGATGAGGTGTAAGTGCAGCTAGACTGAGCTTCCAGTGAACAGCCAGGTACAGTGTAAGTAGCACTGGAGCAAGAGCAGCACAGTATCTTCTATCAAAGCAAACGTCTAATACAACTATACTACATGTTTACTCAGACATACTGTACAGAGCTATAAAATTAGCATTTAAAAGATGCTAGATGTGTAGCAGACTACTGAAAGAGTATCCTCCTCTTGACTTCCATAACACAATCATTTAGAGACCGTGATTGGCTTTAATGTCTCCCATGAGCCTCCACAGTTGTTTAGTTTGACAACATGTGTTTAAGACTATTATCCCTGATGGCAGTCCATGGCTATTGTCGAATGTACTGGTGTTTAACATTAAGTAACTGTTTTGCTATTCAGCTGAGAAATTTGGCTTCTTGGTTGCGTATGAAAGGTTAAGTTGGGGTATTGGTAAAACAAAACTCATTTTTTTTAATCTAAAAGAGCAACAATAGTTTTCTATGAACTGCCCAGTTGGCTAATAAAATGCACCTACAGAGATGATGATATTGCCCGTCTGTTTAGTGCTTCATCTATACAGTACCGTCCAAATCTTTTTTGTTCAGCTTTTCAATTAATTCAAGGTCAATGGCACACAGTTAAATATGCACGATCGTAACTTGTGCTTTTGTTGCAATAACCATGATCTCACATTGTCAGTATTCTTTGGTTACCCGCGGCAACACTTTTAACTTTAGAGTTTAGTTATGAAGTGACTTTGTATGAACACGACACAGGGCTCTGTTCAGCATCCCCTGCTTTTTTTGATTTGACTGAATGGGGCTTCAGCATCTAACAGCGCAAACATAAGCAGAGTCATAAATTGCGCTAATGCCGCTTACACAAGGCCAACGCGACTCATCTATCTAAGAAGCGGAGAGGGGGACGTTATAAACAAAACATTTCCCCCATAAATTCAGGCAGAGACAATTTGGATAAAAAAGGCTCATCACCTGCATAAACGTCTGTCATGTTTTTCAAAACCAGCGACGCAGGAATTAAATTCACGTCGCATGTGTTTATGTCTGAGGATGAATTGGCTGGAGAAATATTAAATCTATTTTGACTTATTAAAGTATTTCATGATGTGTGTTTTAATAATGCTAAGAGACAAGGCAGTATATTTTCCAGAGTTCAAACACAGTGTTGGAGTAAGTTTCCTCGGTGAAGTTTTAATTTCAGTCAAGATTCTTAATTTTCACAGCAATAAGTGTGTGTGTTATTTGTGTAATTAAGCTTCAAGCGAAGCAAGGGAGCTCTGGAAGGTTTCGTGACAAACCTATCAGAGCTGCTGTAAATGCTACTAAGAATATTTTTGGTGTCGAAATTGCACCAGGCACAAGACAATGTGTTAGATTGGTTTCAGAGGTGAAATATGAACGTCAGATGTCAGGCCGCAGATTCTGCTCACCTTAACAAGCTATGACTTGCTGAAAATGGAGTCGGGCAGAGGATTGTGGGGAGGGTCACTATGACTGGGGTTTCACAGTGTCGGTGACAGGGGGAACCAGTAAAATGGAGAAAATGGAATGGAGTTCCAGCCTTGGAAAAGTCTGAAAGCCTCCAGAGAGACCTGACCTGGGACTCAGCAAGGCAGGCAAATCAAGCACCCCCAGTTGGGGTGGGGGGCAAATCAGCCAGTTAGTGAGATCTCCTGTATACTTTCCTTTCACAATATTGTGACCCATGGAAGGAGTTAGCCAGCAGGGCGATAGTCCCAGACCTTGTTACTCACCATCATGCTGAATTGCTCTAATTATATCTTAACAGAGAAAGAATTAGTTGTTATTCTGTTGCTTGTTTGTTTGTTTCAAACCTTTTGATTCATTTTTTTTGTTTTTACTTCACTGCTTGAAAAAGGAGCGATAGAAACATTTCTTTCATAAACAGACATGTTGGACAAAACCTGCGCAAATAACATCTACGAAGTATTCAAATGGTAGTGAAAATAGGCACTGATGTCATGCTGTATTGACAATAGCTTGAATGTGTATAGCCAGTGACAGGTGCTGGCTGCAAGCGGCTTTGGGAAGTAGGTTGTCCTTTGAGTTTTGCTTGGTACAAATGAATTTGAATCATTTCTCATATTCATTCATGAACATCTAAGAATGCCTCGAATTTCTCAGACACTGTTGCTACCTGTAAACAAGGAAGCGTTGTCTTAGGGTTTGAGGGTGACGTAACCAAACTGTTTTTGAACAGCGCTCCACATGCTGTGTTTGAAAGCTTGTGCATCCAGCTGAGAATCTACAGACTCCAAAATCTGCCTCAGGGAGCCGCAAGCATTGGAAATAGCCTTGGAACTGAATGGGGTGGGTGTTATGAACTATCTATGAGACCTTTCATAAGTTTTACATGGGCATTCATTAATAATGATGTAAATAACCTATAAAGTTACATACAGTTACTGGCTCTGTATCAAAATGTTATAACTTTAGAATGACTTTACATAAGCATTCATAAACAACATTTACTTACTTTGTTATATAGTGTTACTGTTTTATATAGACTTTATACCCATAATCCCCTTGTGGTCAATTGCCATTCCTTCTACCAATCCACATTAATGTATGTAGCTTAAACCACTATTAAACCAACATGCAGCAAAATTAAGAGACCACTAGATATTTAAAAAAAAAAATCTGTATTCTTAAATCCTGGTTTAATCCTGGTTCTACTGGCAGATGACTACTTGCTTCCAGGTTCAAAGCTTCTAAAACCTCAGTACAAAAGAACAAGGGGAAGCAGGAGACACTGGGAATAACAAAAAACCAGCCAGGTAAAGGGTGGAAGCGATGTTCTAATGCCAGAGATGATCGTCAACTTATCCGACAGTTTCTCATGAATTGTAGGATGACATCAAGTGACCTGTGGAATGGGAAACATTAAGTGCACAGGTGTGAAGTGCACTGCTAGGACAGTGTGTATCAGGCTCCTAGAAGCAGGACTGAGGTCCCATAAAGCAAGGAAGAAGCCCTTCATTAATGAGAAGCAGGGAAGAGCCAGGCTGCAGTGTACAAAAATGTATATTTTACACAGACACACGTCCATAAATTGAGAAATGAGTGAAGCTAAAAAGTTTGCTGTGGTCTCTTAATTTTTTCCAAATCTGTGTATCTGCTGTACACACAGCTTCTGCACACCGATCTGCAGTGACAGCCCTTTGAAGACCCATCGCTTGTTCTCCAGGACACTAGCTGTGGAGAAGCTCTACCTCAAACGTCCAGGCGATTAGTCAAAGGGGTTGGATGGGGAGCCATGTGAAGGTGGAACAAGCAGCAACATGGCCGTTTAAGGAAGCACCTAGTTTGGAACAGGGACTAAAAAAAGGTTCTGGATCTACCTCTGAGGAACTATGATTGGACTGAGTTCCTGCGGTCTGAACATAATAGAAGTTCCTGGTTCCAGAAAAAAGTTTCTACAGTGGCAAAAAGTGCCTATAACCTCTGTAAAATGTCAGGGGTCTGCCCTGGGGCCTCTTGCCAGTGGGACACGCCTAGAACAGCCCCCTTGGGAGCCAACCAGATAGCATCTTTATAAAATGCCAAAATCTAAAGGATGTAAAATCTTAATTCCTGACTCTGGCACTCTGAGCTTGGAAACATAGTGGACAAAACTCATTCTGACCACTTGTATTTGTGACTTTGTTCTTTCAGTCATTACTCACAGCTCCTGACCCACTGACCTGACTGGGATGTGGTCTGAGCGGTAAACCGAAGGGCTTGGTCTAAAGGTGGCCGGATTCTTCAAACAACACCAGACAAAATGAAATGAAACATATCAGCTACAGCAATCTTTCACATATTAGCTGTAAAATGGGGCCGTCTTCTCGTTTGTTCTGTGTCACGCCGCAATCCTAGAGGGCACAGAATGCTTTGATGCAGCGCACCCACATACAAAGCGGAAATGAACGTATTGTTGGAGAGTTCCAGAGTCATTTTTATAAAGGTGATGACAGCTCATTATTTGGTTTAATACTAGCAGCAGTAAAGACAGGGAACCCAATATTTTAAATGACATTCACAGTTAACAAAAAATAAGCATTCTATTACAATCATTACATGGTTACAACATTTACATTAACAGAAATACACAAATGCATATTATCACGCGTCACACGATGTCACATTGCCTTAACAACATTGATTCCTTCGACTTCGCTGAAGTTTACGGGCATCTTAAGCCACTTCCCCACCGTGGAGCAGCTCAGTGTCCACGAAACCAATCCACTCTGCATGTCAGGTTAAATGTTCCTGAAACCCAAAATGCAGCATGAAAAACATCAACACCGGAAACCCCAGAAAACAATATTTTATTGTTTAGAATCTCAGAAAAATATTATAGACCACTGTACAGAAAAATGACAATCACCTACAACTACAATTATTACCTTGAGAAAACGGTGCGATTTAATTTACAGACGTATTTTGCCACACTCTGAATACATTCTGCCAGTAGAGGTTAGTTTATGGGGGTGTTTCTATTACCATAATTAAACTGTTTCTGCCATAATGAAAATGTGATATTTCAAAAGGCTTATTAGGATATTAGGTATTCTTGGTCAAGAAAATGGCTGATACTGTACAGCAGGCCTCCCTCACGTGAGTGAATTAGGATGCATAAAAGTGGCATTGAGTTCACTGCTGTCAGCGCACTAATAGTACAACCCCACATCCAGGCAGCCAGTCAGCAGCACATTCACTGATTTAACTGAGGCCATCTCTTCCGAAGTACAAGATGTTAAAACAGTCGTTGAGTCGCACGTGCAAAGCACTCAGACCTGGATGGATTCATTTCTATGTACATCTTGAGTCAGAAGCTAAGGTCACGGTGACCTTCTGAGATCAGCCCCACACCAAGTGAGGACACACAAGGCACATCACTTAAATAAGGTCTCACCAGCTTAAAGCACATAAGGCTTGAGATCTTGATAAATATCAAAAGAAGGGTATCAACTGACAGAGCGCACAGTTACAGGGCAGACGATAAGTGACAAAACATACTGCCGCTTAATATTGCTGTGTAACATTGCAGGTGATGAAAATAAAATGCGATAAATATTAGCGTGGAACTAAGGGCCACTCCCACCCATCGCCTAACCACTTATCCCCAGGATGATGGGAAGCGGGGGGGAGGAGACCTGTAGAGCATCCAAGGCAGCATAATGCTGGGGTACCCCCCTATGGTGGCTGGTACTCCGGCACAGAGACCCCAGTTAGTGTAACTGCAGGAGGGAATTGGAGCACCTGCAAGAACGCCAGGGATCGTGGCTTTGGCGCTAACATTAAGGGTAAAACGATATATAATATAGTTAAATCTGAAAAGAAAAGCACTCAACCCTTTTCAATGGGTTAAACTATGTCTTATGTACTTACAATAATAATAATAATAATAATATAAGCTGACAGACTTGTCCAATACAACATTTCATTTTACCCATTTATATAGCTGAAATTTTCCTGGAGTAAACTGGGTTAAGTACATCGCTCAAGGGTACAACAGTCAGCCCCACCTGCAGTGTCCCGGTTACCAGGATGTGTCTGTGTCCTTGACCGCTGTGTGGCACCACGGTTCCGCTGCGCCGTGTCTCCATCACCACAGTTCCTCCTCGTCCCCGCCTCCATTACCACAGCTCCGCCCTGCCGCGTCTCTCTCACCACAGTTCCTCCCCGCTCCGCCCTGCCTCCGTCACCACAGCTCCTCCCTGCTCCGCCCTGCCTCCGTCACCACAGCTCCCCCCCGCTCCGCCCCACCTCCATCACCACAGCTCCGCCCTGCCGCATCTCTCTCACCACAGCTCCTCCCCGCTCCGCCCCGCCTCCATCACCACAGCTCCGCCCTGCCACGTCTCTCTCACCACAGCTCCTCCCCGCCCCGCCCCGCCTCCGTCACCACAGCCCCCCCCCGCCCCCCCC
>JAODKE010000146.1:7445293-7457914 GCA_026779605.1 Mormyrus hasselquistii
TCGTATAATATAGGCCTACTATACATATGATCAGGAGCGCACATACTGTAACTGCATGGGGCCCCGCCTCCGTCACCACAGCTCCTCCCCGCTCCGCCCCGCCTCCGTCACCACAGCTCCGCCCTGCCCCGCCTCCGTCACCACAGCTCCTCCCCGCTCCGCCCCGCCTCCGTCACCACAGCTCCGCCCCGCCGCGTCTCCGTCACCACACTTCGTCGCCTCCACCGCCACTGCTGCGCGTGCTGGCCCTCTCGCGGCCCTGCAGCCGCAGCATCTCCAACACGCTGCGGGCATAAACATCTCGCAGGTTGAGTCCCGGCACGCTCTCAGAGGCGGAGCTCCGTGCCAGCCTCTTCAGCGCCTCACTGTGGCGCAGCGCAGCCTCTTTCATCTTCAACGTGAAGTAGCAGGCGGAGAAGCGGTCATTGATGATGGCGATGGGCAGTGCCAGGATCAGGATGCCGGACAGGATGCAGAGGAACGCGATGACCTTGCCCAGCGTGGTGTCCGGCCGGATGTCCCCGTACCCCACCGTGGTCATGGAGGTGGTGGCCCACCACCAGGCGCAGGGTACGTTGGTGAAGGTGGTGCCGGGGGCGTCGTGCTCCACTGCGTACTCCACCGTGGCAAAGATGGAGATCCCCACAGACAAAAAGAGCATAAGCAGCCCGACCTCCTCGTAGCACTGCGCGATGGTCATACCCAAGGACTTCAGGCCTAAGGAGGGGCAGCAGGAACAAGTCACAGATACCAGATCACTGTCCTTAATACATGCTGAATATTGCTTATGGCAGAAAGTGACACTTTTGTACATTCGTCAGATTCACTCAACACTGTTTGACATTGCAGCTTTGGGGCAGCAAAGCAGGTAAAGTCACTATTAAAAAAATTAAACCAGAGATGCATACAAACGTGTTTGTTCAGTGACAGGAGTCAAGTTGGTCGCTATTGGCCCTTGTTGCTCTGAATCACTGGTTCCACACTGCAAACTGTTGTTCTTTCACCCACATCACATAAACACATTTTTGAAGTGTGAATGGTGATTTTTGGGGGACATTTAATTTCCTCCTTCCAAATCAGGGTGGTAGTACCCTCTCCCGCCACTGCAATTAGCTGAGGGCACGGTGAGCAGTCATTTAGTCGTGATGTCTTCTGAAGAATGTGTGAAAGTGATGAAATAAGCAGAGAAAAGAAGTTAAACAGAAAGGCAAAGCCATTAACACAGAAACAAGCACAAACACCAGGTCAAACACACCTCCGCCAAATGCTTTTCATAAAAGATAAACTGTTATCAAAACATCTTAAAAGGAAAAAAATCCCAGAAACACCAATGTTGCCAAATGAAATGTTTCCATCTGTCCGTCTGGCCGTCCATCTTAAACTAAAAACCCAAACAGCACTATTTCACAATGGCAGTCCCTGGCTGGGTCTGCAGTATCCATTTTATGAATTAATTATTTAAAACATTTTGCCCCAGAGTCCCATAAACACATTTTTGCCCCAAAACCTTGAAGATTAAAGCCAGTGACAGAGGACAAACACTTTTTTTCTGTGGACCAGCTCACTTAGAGATCCACATGGGAAATGTGCATCAAGGCTGATTGTAACACGCTCCATGCAATAAGAGAAGTCAGGGCGGCACCTCCTGTGACAGGTCCGGGCCTGAGGTTTGGGGCTGTATCATCAGTGGACTGTTATATTGACTTTTTTCTTCTTCCTGAGATCCAGCAGTTCATTTTTATCCTCTGTAGAGGACATTATGTCTTTGCTCGTATCTCCAATACTATACGTTACACTCTGTTAAGCCCCTGTTATTCTTTACAGAGAAGAGTTAGGACTCAGATGAAGATGACATCACACATGGGGTGTGACCTTGCCAACATTCTCTTTCAAAATTCTAATCAATATTAAGAGAAAATAAAAACCTTTTTGCGTCTCTGAATTATGGTGTTAGTGCACCTTTATACACTTATACATGTATTTAAATAATTTACTGTAATGACCACAGATGTTCACCGTACTTTTTTATTATGGGAGAGTACGGTACCTGTCATCTTTTAATTAACTGATAAGACTTATTGGTCCCTGGTTCTGTGTTTAAGTGATGACCTAGAGGGATTTGCATTTAGGGCATTCTGGAGCTGTTTGTCCTGCATTTGGCCACCTGGCAATAGCCTCTTTCCCAGAATGACTCTCCCATGTTTAGCTGGTGTTACCTGTGGAATGTCGGCCCAGTTTGAGCATCCGGAATGACCTCATCAGTCGCAGGACCTGCACCACACGGCCCACGTTCTCCAGCTCGGTGGAGCCGCCGTGCAGGTTCTCCACCGCCAGCGTCACGTAGAAGGGCAGGATGGCCAGCAGGTCGATGATGTTGATGACGCTCCGGCTAAATCGGCATTTGTCCCTCACGCAGGCGAAGCGCAGCGCCAGCTCCCCAGTAAACCACACGATGCAGATGTACTCCAACGCGTCCAACAGCGAGGGCGGCAGGATGCCGACCTCCAGGGAGACCAGCGCCATGTTGACGATGGACACCACCACGAAGAAGATGGACAGCATCCCAAACGTCTTGGCTGCCGCTGAGGAATCTGGCTTCTCCATGACGTTCCACAGCCTCTGTCTGAGGCTTTCACACACGACCCCAGAAAAGTTCTCCTCCTTGCTCTCCATCACCTCAGCATCCCGGCTAATGTCCAGTGTCTCCTTCATCTCCTTCCTGCGGTAGTACTTTTCCCGGCAGCAAGAATCAATGCTGAGCTCATCTATACCCCAGTACTCAATCTCCTGCAGGAAGGACATCACACACCACTCCTCCGTCACGTGCAGCCGGCCCGTCTTGTAGTAGTTCATGATGTACTGGAAAGTCTGCGAGCTCCTGTCGAAGAAGAACTCATTCTCCAGGAAGTCGGCATCATCGCACAGGTCCAGGGCGGAGTCACGTGTGGACCGGGCCAGCTTGCCGAGCCGGGTCTCTGGGAAGGAGGAGAGCAGCTCCTGGGACAGAATGTAGCGGCTGCCACCCACATTGATGACGAAGACGTCCAGAGGGTCGTCGCCTGCTGCTGCTGGGGGGACCTCACTGAAGAAGACACTGGACTCGAGGGACAGCAAAGAGTTGTGGTCTCCAAAGAACTCAACGGGCGTGGAGATGCAATTGGCCATGTTGGACCTGTGGAGGGGGGAGGGGCATTTTTATTCAGTGATTCATAAGAGGCCAGTTACAGTGTTCAGTATGATTTCGTCTCATTGAGGTGGTCGGTCTGTAAGATGCAATGACAGGTTTTGTTAATCTATTTTTATTTCCGGACACCTATAAAATATTTTTGTGCGCAGAAAATGTTAGATGTTGTTTTCCTTATTATACGCAAGGTTAACAGTTATATTGCATAAACCTTTAATAATAAGATTTGGAAACATGTTAATATAAAGCAGCTACTTAAATTTTAACTAAAAATAATTATATAATTCATAAGAAGCTCTCAGAAAATATTTCTGCGAATTACTGGATAAATGCGGGATCATTCCATGTATTTGTGCATGACGAAGTTTCTGCTTTAGGGAATCGGTCATAATTCATTTCTGTCTCGTAACAGGATCCCTGCCAAGAGGAAGGGATGGAGAATACCCGATTGAATTAACTGGCATTTTCCCAGCTTTTTGTAAATCGCTCATCAAACATCGAGCACAGAAGGGGAAAAGCAGGCTTGTGGGCATGTTCCAGTTCTTCAAAACTCTTGTCAAGATTTAAATATTTTAGCTCTACTTGATTAATAGAACAAATGGTACTATTCTTGTGATCATTAATTCCCTTTGGAAAGTTTCACTATATGACGTTGTCATGATGGTAATTTCAGGACCTGCATATTTAATAAGATCAGTTGGTGCAGGATAAAGCTGATACCAGTGGTGGCAGAATGAAACGGGAAAGTTGAGATGAGGTTATGTGGTTTAGCACCTGCACCTTTGATCCAGCTGCATCATGAATTTCACTCAGTGCCAAATTCAATGCACAGTAAAGCTCTTTGCGTTTGTCTTTTATCCTCCTCTGCTAGTTTCAATCACTGTTGTGTGTCACACTTACAACATGCAGGGAAAACAACGAATAAGGTCTGTAAGCATTACGCCACACAATTTGAAATAATTCCAAAGTTACGGTATGTGCTTTTTAATCACGCATTTTTATATCATTGTATGCATCTCTTACAAGGCCGTTTTTCAACAACATACTCAAAACAGTATTGGTGCAAAGTCACATTAATGAAACTGTGGTGAATCCAGAAGTGCTTAGCACATTCTATTCAAACAATTAATTTAAAATAAATGCACTAAAGTTGGTTGAAATGGAACATAACAATAGTCTTTAGCGTTATATATGCTATACACAGGCACACACAGACACATAGGTTTGTAATTATCTTTGTGTAGATTCTCCATTCCTTTCTATAATGAAAACTCTAATCCCAACATGACGACCTTAACCCCCACCTAGCCCTAACCTTAACCATAAGTAACCAAACAAAATACAAGACCTTTGGCATTTTTACTTTTTTGATTGCATTTACAGATTTCTATAAAACTGAGGTCATGCAAATGGGGACCTCAAAAGATGTCCCCAAAAGTAAGGAAATTCCAGGTTTCACTACACTTTGGGGACAATTTGGTCCTCAGATGTGATCTATGCAAACCCCCCCAGACCCCCACACACATACACGCAAACAGGTTTGTAATTATATCTTTGTGGGGACTCTCCATTCATTACTAGGGGGAAAATTCTAATCGTCACCTTAATGAGCTTAACGATAATTAACCAAACAAAATATGAGAGTATTGGCATTTTTACTTTTTTGATCGCATTCATATACTGCATGCATTGTGAGACCTGAAAAATGCCCCCCCCACCCCACAACATAAAAAATAGGTTTGAATTACATTGTGGGGGTTGTTTTCTCCCATAATTTAATATAAATATAATCCACATACACACACAAACCACAAACGCTATAAATAATCCTGGAACAATGGTCATTTATTTTTAAACTGAAATATCCGTGATAATGTCCTGGTTGCTAATCTTAAATCTTTGGTTATTTTACCAACAAAACACATTAAAATATACTATAATACATTAAAAATATTTTGACAATGATTCCTTATTTACAGTGAGACAGTGTTGAGTCATTATATAAATCTTACATCTATTTCCTATACCCACCTATAAACCAAGTACCTCTATCTCTAAATTATATATAAATAGCATTAATTTCCTTAATAACAAAAAGGTAGATCCATAAAATTAAAGTTTTTGGGCAAGCTAACGTCTAAGCTGCCAGATAAGAAGTGTGTCTAGAATACACCTATTAAAAAAGAAAAGTTACCTTTAACTTTTACTTCGCTGAGATTTAAACAAAGATTCAGGAATGTCCATCTTCTAGCTCAATCAGATGCCTTCCGACAGTCAGAAGCAAACATTCAGGCTGGATTATAATAACATGCAGCTGCAGAATCCGACTCCCCAGATAGGTTAAGTATAAAGGAGACTCCCCACTGTCGCGCGCACCTCCGCTCACTGCTGCTCGCTCAGGTGCTTGCGCTGGTGTTTTAAAAAAATGTTTAAGCCAATCAGAGTAAAGCTCCCGCTGCTAGGCAACGAGCTCCGCCGCCGGCCCGGTTTCTCCGACTGGATGAGGGCATCCTGCTTGTTTTCTGTTACTTTCTACCGACTCTGATTTAATAAACCCACATTCCAGTTATATTAGTTATACATATTGTACTCCGTAATACTTAACTAAATCACGTTTTTTTCAGCAGATGCCCCAGTTTAAACTTCTCGATTAAAGACGAGCCCAGTCTTCCAATAACTAAGAGCAAGGATACGCTTACCGGGGTGCACGGGTTTCATTGAGAGAAGGCTTTTCCATGCCAATGAAGGCACTAATCATTGGTAAGACAGCCTTATGCTAATTATATTAATGCTGAAGAATATAGCTGCATCTCAAATGATAGTTGAAGTTGTATGCTACTGGGGCAACTTCAAATGTCCCAGGAGACTCATGTAGATCTTTCTTGTTGTCATAAATGCAGCCAGTCTCATCGTCTGCTGAATGATCCTGTTACAGCTGTAAGCAGCACCGAAGCGAAAGCTACACAGCATCACTGAAATGTGGAGTGACAGACACTCTGTCATCACTTTACCAAGAGTACCTGCTTATGAACATAAACAGGCTGATTCTATGGAGAGAACTATGTGACTATGAAATACAGCCAGACGCGGACAGAGTGAAGGGTTCAGTCACTGTTTGACAATATGTGGGTAATATGTGTGAATCACATGATTCTGAACATCTTTTTTTCATATTATTGGTGCCAGACGTAGCTGTTCCAGAATCTCAGAAACAGCCACCCTTAAGGGATCTTCACACAATACAGTGCCAAGAGTAGCAGATGGTGTGGTAAACAAAAAAGATCCAGTCCAGCTGAGATATACAATCTAATGGTTAAAACACCTTATATATGTAAATGGTTCATTGCAGAAGATTTCCAGCACCTTGTTGATTCCTTATCTTAAAAAATCCAGGGCAGGTATGTAGGCAAAGAGGATCTTTTCAGATACTAGACTGATGTAGCCAATAAAGGGACCACTGAGTGTATATATGTACTTCACAACTAGTGAATGTTCGTGTCGTTTCAACTCATAACATCATTTTAAAAAATAAAAAATTATTTTAAAAATAATGCTTGCTATTCTGTATATCTGCATAAATGGGAATAAATTCGAGATGCAAGACACTAAAAATAACTCTCAGTATTCATGTGAATTCAGGTCAGTCATAGGAGGAGGAAAATTCTGGATAGTGGTTCCTTGTGACAGCAGGGATTTAATTTATCTTGGTCTAGCTCGCCATGCCAATTCTTTATAGCCCAGCACCTGTTCTGGGTGGCCCTTCACTCTCCAGTTCAGTTCACTAGCCAGTTGACTTGTGACAGAAAAGTGTTCACTTATTATGGACCTTATAGAAAAGGAAACATTACTGTCTCGTTTTCACTATTACATGACATTTTCTGTTTTAAATCTCCTGACATTTTGAGACACACGGGCTACTTTATTCCTTTCTGTTTAAACTCAATCTATCGAAACACAAAGTTTAAAATGCATTTTGTGGGGTGCAACCAAAATCTGCGAATTGATATTGTTTCTTGATATTTCTAGTACATTTAATGCCATGGAATCTGAGTTTCTGACGGAGAAACCTTGATCGATGCAGGTGGACATACCCACTCCGTCCTGGTCAGACTACCTGACTGGCAGACCACAGATTTGTGGCTCCAGGGTTCAGTCAAGCTTGTAACCATGAGCAGCACAGGGGCCCCTCAAAACACCTGGTTACCCTGTAAACCTCTGAATGTCAGTACAATGCCCAGCAAAAGTGTGGGGAAGGACTTTGTTGAGTTGTGTAAACTGCACAACATCTCACGTATCACATTACGGTAGTGCAGTTCTCTATGCTGTAGTATGCTAGGCCAATATGAGCACTACAGATGAGATCAACAGACTTAAAACCAACTGGAAGGTTGCTTCTATTGTGGGAGTCAATTTGGTCTTTTTGGAAGCTGTTGTACAGGAAAGGACACCAAACAAAGTACTTAGCATTTTGGATAATGTGTTTCAATCCTTGCCAAGCAAAGACGTGCCTTTGCTAATACTCTTTCAAAAACACTGCTCCCAGAAGTGCTACCTGAATCCTTTTCTGTCAGTGGCCATAACATTTTACAATGAGTCTTTCTCTAGACCTCTTACTGCTGTATCTGGAGCATACATAGAGTTATTCATGGAAATGTGAATAACTATCTATATGCACACTCTCATGTGTTGTATTTATATCTTATCTCATGACTCTGTATTGTGCAGCGTTGGCTTTTTACTGATTAAATGAAGTTTCTATCCATCTGGCGCATTTCTCAACTTTAAACTTTAAACGAACATAGTGTTCAATTGAAAGCTACATAGCGCCACCTGCTGTTCTGAATTCATAAGATTATGTATTGTTTTCCATAGACCCTGATGCCCTATAACAAAATGATACGTTTATGGGTTTGATCGCTAGTTACTCAGTCAGTAATGCTGTCATAAGGCTTCAGTGGTTTTATGGAACGTGGTTTCCGAATATAGTACTGAATTAATAAAGCAACGTTATTACTCGGAACCGTTTCTACAGTGACACTTCAGTTCCTCCCGACTGATATTCTTCAAGTTCATTGTGCTGTCTATGCTTGCCCCATGTCTTCTGGGGAGGCTCAATCCTCAAATTGTTTTTCAATTACAAAAAAAAATGCTCAATTGATTAATGCTCTAGTGATGATTCATAACTTAAACAGAACGCGTTTTGACCTGTCACGTAGAAATAATTCCTCAGGGCCTGCAGAGGTATGCTACAAAAGTGAAAATGTGACTCTAAATTGCGAGTGAATGATAAACGTACTGGTATCCCTGTTATGAGTGCACCTCAGGACAAACACATCTGGATAAAGCCTGTTCTCCTCCTACAGGTACTGCTACCAGATTGTTTGCATTTTTGAAAAGCATATCGACACCTACGCTTAACCCTATAAACGCGTCTTCAGTTACCTATTAAAAAAATAGCAACAGGAAAAATACTTATACACGTAGAAAAATACATACGAATACATACTTAATGTACAGAACATAACAGACCATCATCTTAACAAAACCACCTGCCAATGTGTTTTCAGAACGCGGTCGACCAATAATCTCGCGGTACACGCCCCCTGGGCAGAGGTTCGACGGATGCGATTGGTCGCTTCTCCGCCTTCTCGCGGCGCAGCTCGTCACCCCTCACGAATGGGGCGACGACTCACCGCCCATTTTCCGAACCGCCATTTTGAAACTGTCTGAGTTCAGCGGGCTGCTGTCTGTGTGGATGGTAAGACGCGCGTTGTTTTTTTCGCTCTTTTCAGCGTTTCTCTAACGTTCACACGAAACGAACAGATTACCCATTAGAGATATTTAATCCACTTTCCTGTGGTTATTAAAACAGTCATTTATAGCCCGGGGCAGCTACCAGGCGAGCCAGAGCGGGGTGACTTAATGCTTTGTAAACACTGTTTGTGGGCGGGACGTTGTAGCATGACGGCTAGCGCTTTGGAGTGCAGTTTGAAAATGAGATAACGAGCTTCGTGCGAGGCGCCTCTGCACGCGTAACTTTTCCGAAAGTCAAGCCTCGCTTTTACATTCCCACCGTCACCTTGCAGTCAGTTGTTTTATGCTTAAATTACTTTGCAAACTGGAGTAAATGATATTCCCACCGTAATAGTGTTAGCATGTGACGCGGGGTAAAAACCGCGCGCGTAATTGACAGGAATATTCTGATGATTTTTTTAAAGAGTTTGTCATTCTCAGTCCTGTCTACGCGTGTGAGCACTTATGTTTTGGTTGCCATCGCATAAATGTGTGCGTGTAACGTTTCATTCAATTGCTCTCTGTACGGTTTTCATTATTATAGTGCATTTTGAACTTGAAGCGTGACAATTAATGTAGTGAAAGATGAGGGAATGATCCGTGATCGGTTTGAACGTCCGGAAATGAGCCGCAACCTGCAGCTGCCTCCCCGCTGACCCCAGCCGCCTCCCTCCACATCCCACTCCTCTGCCCACAGACCAGCTTGCAGTCATGTCGGGGGAACTCGCTGAGGAAGCAGGGAGGGGGCAGGGGGCAGTGGACAACTTGGGAGAAGACAGTGGTGGAAAGGAGCAGAGCCCTAGGGGACAGGAGCTGCAGCGTAAATCCGATCTTCTTATGAGCTTCTGGCTTTATCTCATCCAGCCTTTCTGGCTAGGTGTCACAAATTAATTTCCTTTTACATTTCAGGTAAGCCACAGTTTTGACTCTTTTGTTTTAACAGAAATGGCCGAAATAATTGAAAGGAAAAGGGAGAAAAAGTCAGTCCAAAGACTGGATCTGCAGATTGGCAAGCCAACAGAACCACTGAAGATAGAAGAAGGTAAGGAATTCTTGTGATGTCCCAAGAAACAGGCCCATGCCTCTCCCAGCACCCCCAGCCCTCGGTTGAGAGAGGTCTGCCATGACTGATTACAGCAAGGCGTCCCCTGTCATCAGTGGGATTTTGTACTGGAGAACTTCTGTTAAGATTTATGGCTATAAACTAGTGTGTATGATTACTTATCTGTCTAAATTTCCTTTGAGATAGGTACTTTATTAATCTATCTGTTTAGTTTTGTTGGGTAGGGATGTCTACCTGTGTCTGGTGGGTCATGGGTTCAAATATAGGGCTTTGCGATATCAAATCACAATTATTTGAAATTTAAAGCAAGAAATAGATGACATTTACCCAACATATACTATAGTCAAACACAACTTATCTACTAATAGTGTGTCAAATAAGTTGGTGGTGTCGCTGAGAGTTGTGTTAACAGACACTCCAGTGCCGACAAACGTGATATGATCACCGTGCTTTAGATGACGGGCGTGAAAATTAGTCTGGACGCTGGATTTTCAGTATTATACGGTTGTTTGTTTACACCCGCAATTTGATAAACAGATCACTAATACACCTAAGATATTAATGAGGTGTATTGTGACACCCAGAATTTACTACTCTGCAAAAATCCGGTGTATCGTTATATTTAACAGACATGTCAAACTTTAAACTGCAAAAAGTACCATCACCATCTTTCTACCTTGTTTATTCACAATATCTCCTCTTTCAGATGATGTTGTGGTTGCTGATCTGTCCCTTTCTTCACCTCCACATCAGTGCTTATGACTTCCATGATTTACCAAAACAGTAATATGTGACATACTCTGCTGCCTGAATTTAATTAGCACAAGGATATGTAGAATTTATACAGATTACTAATTTATGGTCATCTCAGTACACATCTCATTAATATTTTAGGATGACTACTAATCTGCTTGCCAAACGTGGCCATAAGTAAACGTCAGTATATTACAGAAAAGCCGGTGTCCGGACAAATTTTTATGCCCAATATCAAAAGCCCCAGTGATTATTGCGCATGTGCACATATTGTGATCATATCGCAGCCCTATTGAAATCCTGTGGTCAGTAGAGTAACCCTGTCAGCACTGTGCCCTTCAGTAAAGCCCTAACCCTAAATTCTCCTGGGATACTGAGTGCTGGCTGATTGCTCTCCGATCCCAGGCTTTCCTCTTTCCCCGTTGCTTTGGGCAAACACACCTGCTAAATACATGAATGTAATTTCTGTAGGAAGAGGCGTGAAGCTGGGCTACATTGAACACGTGGCTTACTACATCGGAAGGACAAAGGCCGACGTACTGAAACCTCTACACAAGATTTTATTTAATCGTCCAGGAGCTGTAAGTAAACTCTGTTATTATTTGTGTGTGTGAGATTTTTTTGTGAAATGCAGTAATTAAAAATAATCAAATGTTAGGATTAAACCAAGGTAACCTTTGGGGCAGCGGGTGGGATATTGTGCCTCACAAACATGGGTTAGACAGTGTAGGTTTTCAGCGGGAGAGTTATTTAATTCTGGTTTTTAGACCTCTTTTACTCTAAATACTTAATGTTAGAGAGTAAAGTTGGGATCTACTGAAGTTCCCACCTGTGGGACTGATGAAGTCTATCGTGTTATCTTATGTGCAGGTACTGCGTACTTTAACACTGTCATCCTTATGGTCCCTACTCCACAGGTGGCCTCCCTGAAGAAAAACATCCGGCAGTTCAGCGGCTTTCCATTTGAAGCTTGCAGTGACCCTTATAACAAAAAACGAGATGTAATAAAGAGGTATTGTTTCCGAATCACACCATCATGCAAATTGAGCCTCTGTGGGCAATATTACTGCTCTAAGTGGACTGGACTCCCCCTCCTCAGTATTACTTCTGTTAAGCTAATACACTGTCTTCAGCTCGGTCCAGCTGACCGTTTCCCTCTACTCCTCATTCAGGCTTACGCTGGCTGGCCTGAAGAACATCTGTACCATTCTAGACCTGGAGACCAGTGGCACTCATGATATTGTAGTTGACAGAATTTTGACATTTCTCCTAAACCCAAAGACGAGGGAGCGGGTAAGCCACGAGCCACCGTAGTACGGTGTTTGCCAGTGGGTCTGGGGAAAGTGGTGTGTTTAAATGATTCTCAGAACGATCATTATTCATGTTGTTGTTAAAGAACAAAAGTGGAAGAAGTTTTAAGGTCTTCGGAGAATTATACCTGCGGCTTGTGCTTTTTGCTGTGGACAGCCCTTACCAAAGAAGAGGAAGAGAGCCAGCACTAGCAAGTCCAAAGCCATCGTTATTGATTCAAGCAGCGATGATGATGTCGTCGGCCGCGGTGACAAAGGCCGGGCTTCGGCACCCAAGAGTCGGGAGATGATAGATGATGATGACGACAGTTCTTCCAATGACAATGATGAAGTCGGGGTCGTTGTCGATAGTGACCAAAAAGGGGATGAAGATAATGTGACGGAAAAGGTCAGTCGGTTCATCTTGGCCCTGGTAAATGTTTTCTGGCACGTGCCGTGTCGTGCAGTGGCTGTGGGAAGTCCGCACTCTGCAGTGGCTGTGGGAAGTCCGCACTCTGCAGTGGCTGTGGGAAGTCCGC
>JAODKE010000146.1:7463781-7480875 GCA_026779605.1 Mormyrus hasselquistii
GGAGGCCCCGGGGAAGACCCAGGACACGCTGGAGGGACTATGTCTCTCGGCTGGCCTGGGAACGCCTCGGGATCCCCACAGAGGAGCTGGAGGAAGCGGCCGGGGAGAGGGAAGTCTGGGTTTCCCTGCCGAGACTGCTGCCCTCGCGACCCGACCTCGGATAAACGGAAGTCAATGGATGGATGGATGGATGGATTTTAAATCTAATTGTATTACAATATGTAATTTTATAATTTGGCAAAAAGCTTTTTGATAGCTTTGAATAGCGTCCAGTCAACCATGGCCATCTTGAACGAAAGATGGATGGACACAAGGACAGATATGGCTAAAAACCGGTTCGTTCGTGCGTACGGTAATGGCCGGAGGCGTGGTTACAAGCTGTTTACAATCCCTTTAGCTGGCCTGGGATCAGCGTTTCCCTTCCAGTTAAAACCCGGACCATTATGAACTGAACGATCGAACAGGTCCCAGGTCAGCGTCTTAAAGCACTTATGGTCTCGTTTTTAGGACTTTCGGATGCAGGCAAGACCAACTTCCAGTTACGTAACTTTACCGAATCACACTTTATGAAAGAGAAAAAAATAATTATATAAAAGCAAAATGTTACCCGTCTGTCGATACGTTATTTCATTTGCTGCCGTTTGTTCTGTCTTTATGCGTGGCTTCTGAATTAATAAAGTGACCTTAATTTTTACTTTGTTACTGTAACGCTGCAGTCGCAGCCGATGTGTGTAACGCCAGCAAAGCATCACGTGTGTTAGAAACGCCCGCCTTTCGAGCCCTTGAAAGTGCGCTTTATAGCGGCCTTCGGCGTTAACTTTTAATCACCATTAGCAGGGTATCCAGTTCGCCAATGGGTCTTCTCTGTCTCATACGGGGTCGATCTTTTCTCCGCCAGATGCTGCCAGGCCTGCCGATGCTTAGTCGGGATTACTCCCTCAGTATTTCCGTGGATTTGCTGCGGACGCGGGCGTTTATCGATGGGCGCTGGGTGTCAGCCGCTTCCTCTTTCCCAGTTCTGGACCCGGCGACGGGCAGGGAGATCGCCAGTGTGTCCGACTGCGGACCCCGGGAGGCCGAAGCCGCTGTCCGTGCAGCGTACGCGGCTTTCCAGGAGTGGAAGCGGCGCCCAGCAAAGGTGATTTCCCCATGGGGATGTGTGGATATCCGCAAAATGCTTTCATGCGATTTTATTTTTTGTATGCACATTGCAAAATGATGCAAAAATACGCTGCATAAACGTTATAATGTATGATTTTAGCGCCCTGGTGAGCTTCGGGTCTGCCGAAGAAGGGACCCGCGACCAGGGTAAAGCGAAAGCAAACTCGCCTTCGCATGGGATCGATTTGTCAGCTGTTACGCATCGCCCAATGTATCAGCTATAGCTCCTATCGTCATTAAAAACGCTAAAATACCTTTTGTATAACAATATTAATACTATTCCGATTATTAAACCGTTCGTCTGCCGTCTGTCTGACACGTCAAGCTGATCGCTCAGCATTAAATGCGCAGATAAATGGCATGAAAAGCCGAACCTCTGACACCTTCTGCTGTAGACGGACCTCAAACGTAGCTATTCTGCATTTGGATGTTACGGTTTCAGGTCTCCACGCTCCTTGTCTTGCTGTAACCCCTAATTGGGTCGGTCATTGAGACCCGTCCACTTTAAATTTCAGTTTTTCTCACAGTCATGTTTTAAACGACTAGTATGCTATTTGACAAGCTGCCCATCGCTCCGGGGTAGGTATTTTTTTTTTTGGTGGCTGAATATTTATGTCCAGCGAAGAGGTTTAGAGGTGTGAATGACGTTCTTCGCAAACAAATAACTGCTGACTCGGAACTAGATTCTTTATCAGGACCCGAACACAGTGAAATGATTAATCTTGCTGTGTAAGAGAACATGGTAATTAATAGCGTTCACTTTAGGCTACCTTTCTGGAAATAAGACTTATAAATGTAGAAGAATATAAAATTAATTTGCTTAGTTGATGGATGCTATGTCTACTTCATAGTGTAATAATTTAACCTGACTTCCTGTTTTTTTAAATGCGTAAATAAAAGCAGGTGAGATGTTCAGCTGTATATTTGAATGTTTTGTAATGCTATGTACTGTAATTGTAATTAGATTGATATTGAGCTAAAGAACATTAGAGGGTACTAAAGGGCAGCATGTGGCTCAGTGGGCTAAGCCTGTGTGCCTGTCATCAGAAGGTTGTCAATTCAAACCCAGCCTCAGCACATCTGTGGCTCCTTGAGCAAGGCTCTTATAACCCGCAGCTCCCTGGGCACTGCTAGGGGTGGCTGTCATTCACAAACAGCTTACTTTACAAAAAGAGCAAGTTAAGGAGGCGTAAAGGACAATTTCCCCATAGGGATCAAAGTATTGATTATTATTACATAGCCTGGCTCTCTCTTACACGCTAACTCCTGAAGTCCCATTGATGCCATGCTGGTTTGCCCTGCTGGGAATCTCTCCCTGTTGGTTGTTTGAAATTATCGATACCTAAATCTTTCCCTGTTTTGAGTCTACAGGAGCGAAGCATTCTCCTGAGGAAATGGTATGACTTGCTAACACAGCACAAGGAGGACCTTGCGAAACTGATTACTGCTGAATGTGTAAGTAGTGTTTTCTTAAGTGTCGATGTGTAGTGTTTTGATGTTGAGGGCCAAGTCGAATGCTCCAGCAGGATGTGGTGGTCCAGACTCCAAACCAGGAAGCATAGAATACACCCTGGGTGTGAAACCAATTATACACGAAGCATAATCACTAATCACACTATATTTGGGGTCACTTTAGTACCACAACAACACAACCCAGACTAAACCAGTCTCATCCACAGGTGGCACACACACGGTTGTCGACATGGCCATTTGTTGGAATCCACATTATAGATATCAATGTTATTATTATTAAATAAATCCATTTGTATGCATGCTATCTTTGCAAATTAAACTATATTGCTCTGTATCAGATTTTGTAAATGCAACTCATTTTCACACAATTGATGAATGCTGACCATGTTGAATATTCAGTATTATCCAATCATCTATGGATCGTGTTTACAGCTTGTTACGAGGGAAGTGTTTTTAGATAGGAATGCATCGATACCAGCATCGGGTATGGGAGTGATACTGTGCTCATATACAGTACCGGTACTCGTACTTGTAAAAATTGTCCAGTGCCAAGGACCAATACCCATTAATTGCAACATTAAGTTAAAACCGAAGGCCACATTTTGTAAGAACTGCAAGGTCTGTCCTGCTAAAGTGTCACGAGGAGGAAGGGACAGCACACCACTTAACACAAGCAGTTTGATCAAACATTCAATGACGTTCTGTTTTTTTTTTTTTTTTTTTTTTTGGACTGTTGTGGCCTTTGAGTTGGTAAGGATCGTGTGATAGTCGCTGGACACTTTGTTCTGTCATTATAATAGTGATAAGTAGCGCTGTACTACGATTCTTGTGATTAACTCTGAAGCTCGTAGGTAGATATAACTGTTCACTATAAATTATGATCACATCACCCACCCCTGCTCCAATGGTGAAGTAATGTGGACATCAAATCTGCATATAAGAAATGTAAAGTGTAACAGAGAGCTGACACACGGACACAGTGAAAGGTAAACCCCCGTTTAACAGTATGGAAGGTAATAATGTCACCCATCAGCAATATAAAAGTTAGACTGGAGAACTTTGTCTGTTCCAGGGTAAACCCATGAAGGAGTCCCTGGGAGAGGTCGCCTACTCAGCCTCCTTCCTGGAGTGGTTCTCAGAGGAGGCCCGTCGTGTATATGGAGACATCGTCCCTTCGCCGGCCAAGGACCGGAAGATACTGTTGCTGAAGCAGCCGGTGGGCGTGGCCTCCATCATCACCCCGGTGTGTACGGCCGTCAGCCACTGCGGGAAGGAGGCTTTAAATGAACCACCTTGTGATGTCATCATTCGTGATGCTCAATGAGGATGAGAGTGCTGATTGGTGAGGTCATGATTCTGGGAAACATGTGTTAGCCCAACCCCCAAACCACATGGGCAATGCATTCAGGGAAAACGCCGTTCAGTGCCAGATCTGTGCCCTTTGCAGTGTGCAGTGCGGTTTAACCCTTGACCTGCTCACTGCTGTACCTTCTCTGCAGCGGATTTGTCTCCTGTTAAGGTGATGCTGCAGGACCTGCTGCAGCCGCAGCCTCGTCTCCCAAAACGTGTGACGTTTCTCCCTTGACTCTCCCTGCAGTGGAACTTCCCCAGTGCCATGATCACCAGGAAAGTGGGCGCGGCCCTGGCCGCTGGCTGCACCGTCGTGGTGAAGCCGGCCGAGGACACGCCCCTCTCTGCCCTTGCTCTCGCTGAGGTCAGGCTCTCCGCTTGCATGCTGCATGGTGTGACATTGACTGGGTGCAGTGGAGCTTTTGGGGTGACACTTCCTGTCTTTAACAGCTGGCTGCACAGGCTGGGATCCCGGCTGGCGTCTTCAACGTGGTGCCCTGTTCTAGGGACCGTACCCCGGCTGTTGGAGAGATCCTCTGTACAGACCCCTTGGTGGCCAAAGTCTCCTTCACTGGCTCCACCGCCACTGGAAAGGTACAGACTAAAACCTGCAGGCTCAAATTCTAGGGTCAGGTGCTCCTTAGGCGATGGGTTCACAATTTAAATATCTACAGGATATCCAACTCTGGAAGGAAATTGCAGTCGAAAGAATAACCATTTGCATGGTCTTTCATTTCATTAATGCTGCACAGTTAGGAGGTACCAAGCTCCATGCCTCTGTTTGACTGTTTGTGGTTCTCCACCCTGTAGATCCTTCTGAAGCACGCTGCCGACACCGTAAAGAAGGTCTCCATGGAGCTGGGGGGCCATGCCCCTTTCCTCGTCTTTGACAGTGCCGACTTGGACAAGGCCGTGGCTGGTGCAATGGCCTCCAAGTTCAGGAACTCTGGCCAGGTATGACCATCCTGGGGGGAGTGAGGAGAAGCCCCACCATGGTGACAGGTAGCGTCGTGCTTAAGGATCTGGCCTTGTAGCCTGTTTGTTTCTGGGTCGAGTCCCATGCAAGGTTCTGTATCCATTTTTGAAATTCCTGCTTATCAGGTTTTCGGTTGAAAAGTGGTTTTTGTCCTAAAAACCGATCCTCTCTCCCCCAAGACGTGCGTCTGCTCAAACCGCTTCCTAGTGCAGAGTGGGATCCACGATCGCTTCGTGGAGCGGCTGGGCAAGGCCATGGACTCCGAGCTGCGGGTGGGCCATGGATCTGAGCCCAGCACCACGCAGGGGCCCCTCATCAACGTCCGTGCCGTGGAAAAGGTACGCAGTCCCCTGTTTCCGCTTAATCTGGTCCAGGTATCCAGCCTGTCATGGTTTAGTTGGTTACGGTCAATCAGGGTAGAACTTCAATTCATACAAACTTGCTCTAGCAGTGCACTTCACGGCACTTAATGTCTCCCATTCCTTTTGAAGGTCACTTGATGTCATCCTACAATCCTACAAATGAGACACTGCAGGATATGTTCACTGTCTTCTCTGGCGTTAGAACGCCGCTCCTGCCCTCTGCCTGGCTGGATTCTGGCCGTTCCCAGTGTCTCCTGCTTCACCTTGTTCTTGTGCACTGCTGTCTTAGAAGCTTTGAGCCTGGAAGCAGCCTGCTGTCCAGTGTTGCCTCCTGCCAGCAGAACCTGGATTAAACCAGGATTAAAGAATGCAGATTTTAAAAATATGGAGAGGTCTTGATTTTTTCCAGAACTGTACTTTGTGTCTGAGACTTTGCATGTCCCAGGTGGAGCATCAGATCGCCGATGCAGTGGCTCAAGGTGCGACTGTCCTCCGGGGGGGTCAGAGGCTTGAGGGCTCCTTCATGCAGCCCACGCTCCTCGCCAACGTCACCACTGACATGCTCTGCACCCAGGAGGAGACCTTTGGCCCCCTGGTCCCCGTCCTCAAGTGAGTCCCCTCCCCCCCCATCTGGAACACACTAGCACAGCTAGGTGAAGAGTGACATGCAGCCCAATCAGAGAGCTCAGTTTCACCGTCTAGCTTTGATATCAGTTTAACTATTGGGCAAAACCATACTGACGAACCAACGACCAACGATGTCCAAACGTGCCGTGAACGCCGGCCCGATGAGCCGGTATTGACTCATCGACACTTTCTGATGGACGTGGAAATGGTGCTACTTGGTGCGTTGCCAGCTTATGACGCACTGCTTCGATGGGTGTGTGCCGCAGTGCGTGCAGACATGCATCAGGTAGTGGAAACAAAATGGCTGCAGTGCTTCATGGACTTTATTTGTGGTCTCCAGGTTTGACAAAGAAGAGGAAGCGCTGGCCATCGCAAACGCCTCCCAAGTGGGTCTGGCAGGTGAGCAGACGGCTTTGCCTCAGGTCACGCCTGCTGTGACTCGTCTGAAGTTTGTGACTCTGGTCTGAGAAATTCAACAAAAGTCTCTTTGAGGCTTGTTGGTTTTTTTTTTTTTTTTGTCGAATCCACCAATTAGGTAATTGAGATCTTTTCCCCACCCCTGCCACACACACACCCCCCCACAGGGTACTTCTTCTCCAGGGACATCGATCAGATCTGGCGCGTGGCTGAGCAGCTGGAGGTTGGCATGGTGGGGGTGAACGAGGGCCTGCTCTCCACGCCCGAGGCCGCCTTCGGGGGTGTCAAGCAGTCTGGTCTGGGCCGGGAGGGCTCCAAGTATGGCATCGAGGACTACCTGGATGTCAAGTACATGTGCTTTGGAGGCCTGACTCTGTGAACAGCTGTGTGAAGATGGGACACTGTGGGGGGGAAGTCAGTGTGCAGGTTTAACTGGTGATGTAGCTATACTGGAATTTCAGTTCAGGTGGCTTGTTTATGATGTGGAGATGAACTGAATCTGAAAGGAAACTTGTAAATATTTATAGATGTTAATCTTACGACAGGTCGGTGCAGAATTCAACGATACACCGCGATGGAGAAAAATTAAGGGCGTGCGACATAGTGAAGTCATTTCTAAGTAATCATTGCTCTTAATATTAAACAGATTAGACTGTGAGGCATCCAACCGAAGATGAAACTGATTGCACTTAGTTTTTTTTTGGCCATTTCATACTAATTTCATACTAATTAACTGGATGTTACTGACCAGCCATGGATATTCACAAGGTGAATTAATCCCACTGAATTATGGCTCCTTTATTAAACGTCTCCTTTAGGATCAGATTATTATTGATTACTGGTACATAGAGATTAGATTATATTTTCATAAATGTGTTTATGTGATGTTGTCTATTTCTTGTTAGGACTTTCAAAAAGACACAACTAACAAGAGTGTGATTGTGACATGTTCAGTGCAGCTGACCTGATTTTATTTAGCCGAAATGAAATCCGTCCATTGCGACCTTGAACTGAACCCTGTTTTGTTCTCTGTAAGCACACAAATGTCATGCCAAATGCTGTGAAGTGTCACTAAATGGTGATTTTGATTTTGGTGCCGAATGGTTGGTTGTGTCTGCATGAAGACGTCTGTTTCCAAATGAAAGTGAACAATACTGGTTCAGCCTTTTTGCTGGCAGGCAGCAGATATGCTTTAATTACACAAATTAAACATCAGTAGGCTTTAATTTGAGGAAAACCAAAATATCTGGGGGCGAGGCCTTGTCATGACAGGTTTACAGGATTTCACCTCCAATCTAGCAAACGACGAAAATGACATGCCACAGTCTAGACTAATTCCCAAAGTAATCCCATCTACTGGCATCAAGCTTTGCAAAGACTTGTCAGTCAGTGGGGCTTTTCCCCTTGAAATGTACCCGTTTCACATTGTTTACCACCAAAGGGGTAATAATACACATTCTAGTGCTCATTTGGTGACAGAGATTCCTAAGTCCCACACACGCATACATTTGGTATCTTGATGCCTCTTCACAATCCCCCCCCTTTGTGTTCTCCGTAGTGCTGCTGTGTGGGTTTACGTCCGTGGCTGTTGTCGTGCATGAGACCCACGACTTGTGGCTGTACCCCAGTCTCAGCATTAAGACTGCCCCCTTGTGGTTCTGCTGTGCAATTCACAGAACAAACATGGCTGTATGTACAATGTCCTGGAAGGTGTGTAGAACCCTCAGGATGGGAGGTCTGCATACAACCATATCAAAGAGACAGTTATAACAGTATTAGAAGTGCAACCAAATAGCCCTACGATAATGTAAGTCTGAATCATTCGTGTCTGCAAACTTCAGTACAGGCCCTGAACACAGCATAATAAAAAGGGTTAGTTGGCTTCTGCACAGTCTGTAAACACAAACCGCAAATGAAAGGATTGTACAGAGTGACTGGAAGGAACCACACATGTTAAAATCACAAAATAAATAAATGATTAGCAATCATCATCATTAAAAGCATAAAAATGGTAAAGACCGACCATAATTATACCTACATTCACCGGTCACAGTTCCCAGGGCATTGTGGGACACTTCCTGTTTCCTAGGCTCGTGTCCATCATTGTCCAGCATTATTAGTGCAGGCCTTCCTGCGCGATGACCCTCCCCCCAGTGCTGAGGAGTGGAAGCTTGCCGACCCTCAGCTGTCCACGGTCCGTGCGGTGAAGGCCCCCCCGTTCCTGGGGGCGCCGTTATGCTGGTTCTTACTCCTGTCCTGCCTCTCACGGGAGAAGATGGTGTCCTGATCGCTGTCAAACTCTGACTCGGACATCATCAGGCTGGAATTGTGCTCCGTGCTCCTGTGCTTGATGTCTGTTACCGGGAAACATGATGAAGGCGCACTATGAGTATCAATACATATGAGAACAACGGGCTTGTGACATACAGCTAGGAGAAATTTATCATCCATTTTTATAGAAGAAGAAAAAAAAAACCTGAATTGATGAAGCAGCAGCGATATGAAAACAGAGCGTGTTGTGCTCATGGTGTATTCAGGGCTGTTCCATTAAGGTCGCTAAACGAACCTGCGCTTCAGTAAACGAGCCTGGCAGAATTAGCGTTCGTTCCCACTTAAAGCTCTAGCCGTTCCATGAAGATGTCAGCCACACCTTGTTGACGTCAACTCAAGCCAAGCTTGTCAAAGCCTTCGTTGGGCACGATCACTGGCCACTTGAGCAGCCCTGAGCAAATTATCGCCGCTGTAAGCAATGACGTCTCGAAAAGAAGGCGAAGCGAGGGCAGCGTTCTGTGGCACAGCCAGGCAAACGCTGCTTATGCAGCTAAATAGCAGATATCCCACCTTAGGGATTCTCATTTTGATTTTGATGAGGAGCGGGGCTTCTGGGAGGAGGGGGGGCTGGCCGATGCTGGGCTGGTATTACAGTAATAAAATTAGCTGGCCAGGGCTAGAGAGTGCCGGTAAAACTTGGGGTGAGGCTTCGTTGTTGAACCGTCGGAGGCTAATAATGTGGCCAAATAACACTGACAGATTAAACGCGTAATGTTTCTGTGGCTCAACTGGTACGGCATTTGACTGGTAACCAGAGCTGCTGGTTTGAACTCAATTCCCCTCAGTCCTCACGGAATTCGGTCCTGTATCTAAAAGTGGGAAATCATAACATAGGCTTTTCAGTGAATGCAGCTTTAAGAGAACAGTGTACAGTCAAATTAAATAGATATTAACTCTCATTAATTTGTTAAAAGACATTGGTGATTGGTCCGGGGGGAGGTGGAGGCTTGTGAGGGGTTGGCCCTCAGGATGTAGCCCCCAGGGCACATGCCTGAATGTCCACGTTGTTAATCTGGGCCTGCCGTTTCTGCTGTAAAAAGGACCCTCCTCATTGATAATGCTATATCAGTGAAATTGCCTACTAAGTAACATGATTTTTTTTTTTTTTTTATTTCAGTAATTTTTTTGTTCAGTGACCTTCATAGTACACCCACCAGTACTGCTGTTTTACAATAAACCATAAGGCCTTTTACATGTTTTAAATTCAGTAATCTACTGTTTTACAGACAACAGGAGCCCTGCCAGATAAAGGCAGCCTTTTGCCGCCTCTGCACCCGAACAAACTCCAACTGCAGACTCTTAAACGACTCACTGTATTTTGGCCGCAGTTCCATCCGCTCCTGCTCATCCATGTTGTCCAGAATCGTGTATTTGGTTTTCTTCCTCACTTTCGTGCGCTTCCTCCTGTAAATTTAACATTCAGGACTTTCCCCATTGCTGCATGAAGCAGAGCCCAAGGGTAAACGGGAAGGGCAGCTACCTTTTGCAGCAGCAGATACAGGCCCAGGTGGCTGACAGGATGCAGACGAAGGCCACAAAGGAGCTCCCAACCACATACAGCACACTCCAGTCTACGGCACAGAGAGCAAGATTATCCCGGAATGATGATACGGATGAAGAGGCAAGCGGAGTTACAGGAGACTGGCTCAGATCTGCTCACTGCCAGGCTCTCAAAAAATAATTACAGCGCTCACCACAATTGCTTTCCCTGTCGTGTAGGAGGCGACGGATGGGATTCTCCATCCAGAATGGCTCACAGACACAGCGCTTGGTGATGGGGTCACAGCGGCCGTGGTCTGAACACCGTAGCAAACACACTGCGTCGGTAGGAAAGCCGGACAGCGCTCATGTTAGCGCAGAAGTGTACGCCGCGCCTAGCCATGCGCTGCTGGATGATGAGGGTACATTCTGTGAGATGCACCGTTTGGCAATTTCATCACTGTGCGAGCATCATAGAATGTACCCGCACAAACCTGGATGGTATAGCTTAATACACACCTAGGCTATATGGTCTAGTAAGTAACTGTACAGTACAGTAAATAACTAAAATTATTATTATTACGTTACTGGTTTATGTAGTCATTTTCAAGTATTATGTACTGTACATAATTCTATGTGCTATACGTTTACATGATGTTTACACCAGCATTACCACAGACACGTGAGTAAGGCACTGTGCTACGACGTTACGACGGCTACAACTGTCTACACCATGGCTGTGCAATTTTTCAGCTCCATTATAATATTCTGGCTCCATCGCTGACATTCCATTAATGTCCATTGCTGATCATCAAGTATCAAATGAAGAGTAAGTGGGGACGAGTCTCGGCGTGTGACGGGTGTCACTCACCGCTGGTGTCCACGCGCAGCACCCTGAATGGCAGCAGGCGTGTGCTGTCTCCAAGCAGCTGCACACGCAGGCGTCGTGCCAGCAGGGGACCGGGGAGGGGCTCACCCTGGACCTGCGCCAAGAGCCGGAGCACGGTGCTGCAGTGAGCAGGAGAGAAGAGGAGAGGGAGGGGAGGAGCAGGGAGGAGTGGAGAGGAGAGGGATGTCGAGCAGGAGCTGCATGGTAGGAGATCCTCATGTGCACTGACATGGGAAGGTGGGTGCGTACCTGACCTCTGACCCCGCAGACAGGCTGCGCACAGTCACGTTGGCGTCCGGCATGTGCAGCAGCTCCGTCAGCTGGCCCACCAGCGTGTCCATCTGTTGTTGGCTCACCTGGGACACGACCACCTGCAGCTCCAGCTCCACCTCGGCCTGCCGCAGGGGGTCTGCGCACGAGGGCCCACATCCCATGACATCACATCGCCCAGTGTTACGTCATTACTCACCATGTCACACCACACTACATCATCAGATTACAATGACCCAAACACATCACATACCACACACACACAAACACACTTATATTTACATCTTAGTGGGGACCTTCCATTCATTTCTATGGGGAAAAAAACCTAATCCCAACAATGGCAAACGTAACCCTCACCCATCCATAACCTTAACCCTTAGTAGCCAAACAAAATGCAAGACTTTTGGCATTTTTAGTTTTTTGATTGCTGTCACAGATTTTCCCCTTGTGGGGACCAAAAAGGTAGTCCTTATTTTATGACATTGCGGGGACATCTGGTCTCCTAAATGTAATATATACATGACCTCCCTACACACACATTACACATACTATCCCATGACATCACATCATCCAGTATTACATCATCAGACATCACATCACAACAAGTTTACATCATAATACAATGCACCGAACATACATCTCATGCCATATCACAAATACGCGGATCACACACACACACACACACAGTGAGCTGGCCGCGGACACGGGGCCGTGTGGCCAGAGGCTCCTACCAGGAAGCACCTCCACGGTAGTGGTGGCTGTTCTAAGCCGCCCCTGAGGGTCGCTGACACGTAGCTGGAAGAGGTAGGTTCCCTCCACCAGGTTGGCCAGGTGCAGGGAGCTCCAGCGCTCCGAGCCGTATAGGATGTCCTGGGGAGCACGGAGTGTCACCAGTGCGGCTTCCCCCTTTCCCCCTTTTTATAGGATGTCCTGGGGAGCACGGAGTGTCACCAGTGCGGCTTCCCCCTTTCTATGGGATGTCCTGGGGAGCACGGAGTGTCACCAGTGCGGCTTCCCGCTTTTTCTTTCATTTGTAATGGATTCCTTTTCCCACAAACTGGAAATCCAGATCTGACTCTGAACATTTTTTAACTCAGTTTGGCCATTAAATGGTGTGAACTTACTGATATTACTAGTAATTACTTATAAGCCAGGTGGCTGATCTGTGCTGACATTCCTGTTTTGAATATTTCGACAGCAAATCGCAGCCGCAATGAATAAAAGAATGTGCTGTTTTTTGTTATATGGCGATAAGAATTTTATTATAATGTGATACATATCGCTTTGTAACAAGAAAGCAAACTGTTAAAATGTGGCAATTATCTCGTTATAATGAGATAAATTTTTAGTTTTACGAGAAGCAAAATTATCTAGGTTAAGTGATAAAGGTTTTACAACTAATTTATTTAATATGAGAATCTAAATCTAAAGTTAAAATGACAATTGTTTCTCCCTATAAAGTAACAGGTATGTTATGTCAGGGTACAGAGAACAAAGTGAGTGTAGAACAGGAGATCCAAGCTGATAATGACTTGATCAAGTTTTACTCCATGCGGTCAAGCCAATGCATACAGTTTGCAAGTGCGCAAATACCGTCTGTTTTATGGTAGTAAATTTACTCACTGAAATGTAATAAGGCATAATATATTCCCCATTCGAATTTGAGAATGTCCTGCCATATTTGATATGTAGCCAAACAAAGGTTCATCCAATTCTGCAGTGAAATTTAGGGTTAATGGGCATTTAAACTTATATCCTGTAATAACAAATATATGCATATACCACTGCACCTCCATGAAACATTTTTGTTATCTTGGTTATAACAAGATGCATATCTCATAATAATGAGATACATATGTCATTATAACAAGAATCTGGGCAAATTTAATTTTGTCATGCAGCAATACGCTACTGCACAAAAATAGAAACACCATTCATGACCACTAGGGGGAGGTAGAATCACTTAGAATTGTGGTGCTCAACCTTTTTTGCACTGCGACCAATCTTTGTCATGTCAGCTCAGTCAGACCCTATATCATGTACAGGTTCAAATTAATGCTATGATCAAGCACACAGGGCCAGTGATTTTTAAATTTAGCATCTGTGCTTTGGCTTCTTGGATTGGTTGAGTGCTCAGTAGTTTTGCGTAAGCATTTGCAGACCCAAGACCCGTTTATACAGGTTAATCGTAGGACTGGGGCTGGGACATCTGACCGTGGATCAGCATAGGAGGTTACTGGCTTTAAAATGCTTACATTTCCAACTCTGCTCCTCAGCCCTTTCAGAACGTGCCCATGGATTGAGAATCGTCGACTTAGAGATGCATTAACGAAAGTCCAGACATTTCAATATTTAGATTAAAAATAAACCAACAAACTAAATGAAGCCTGCAGACGGTACCTGCCGACTCACCCCCGCTGCTGGGCTCTGGCCATCCCGCACCCACAGGTAGGACACAGAGTCTGGTTCAACACCAGAGACGTTTCCCTGCAGAACCACAGAGTTGTTGGGCAGAACCAAGGTGTGGCCCCCACTGATGTGGGCTGAAAGGGGCTGCTTTACACCTGTGGGGGGGTTAACACTGACTCAAGTGGCAAACACAGACTCTCATTTTTCATAGTCACTCAACCAGATACATAAAGAGTTAAACTGGAGATGACAGCTTTGGTGTAAACTTTGCCTAGCAAATCCAGAGCAGTAAGGAAAGCAATGCAAGGCCTGCCCTAAAAGCTGCCACTGGGATGTCTCGGTGAAAGCAGACCCACCTTCAAATACAGTGACGTTAAGGTAGGCGCTGTCTGTCGCCCCCTGCTGGTCTTCCACTGTCAGCCTGAAGGTGTAGTGACCAGCCTGGAAGCCTGTCACCATGGCTACAGCCTTGTCAGAGTCCTCCATTGTCAGCCCGGGGGGACCACTTCAAAGCAAGAGCAAAGGACGTGTGGTATTATGACAGAATGTGATTCTCAAAATGTAGCACCCCCTAGAGGACTCTGTGGGTAACACAAGCCACACACCCCAAGAGCCTCACTGAAGGTCCAGGCACTGGTGACAAATCTGAAATGTCTTTTTTTTTTGCCTTGAGCTCCATCAATAAGAAATATTCCAGACTTGCTTAGTGATCGGGACAGTAAATAAACAGCAGTAACAAGTAAAACAGGGTGGGGCTCAGAGCATAGAGTCAGAAAGAAGAGTATTCAGGCAAAAACAAGGGAGACCACACTGTCTTCACAAAAACAGCAAACAACTTCTAATGGCTTTACATTAAATTACTCATTTGTATGGGATGTGAAACGTCAGGTTGAGTTCAATAATATTACAGCTGAGTACAGTGTGTCGCTGCACCCACCACATAACAAACCACCTCAGGCATGAGAACCTGACTGCAGCTGTGCGGCGGGCGATACCTCAGCACCACACCAGTCTGAATGGACCCCCCCCCCCCGGTGGCTGGAGTGACAATCCTGCCACCAACCCTCAAGATATTCCCTGTAAGTTGGAGGACCTCCTTATTGGGCTGGATGTAGATTAATGTCATCCCCACCCCGAAGCAGTTGCAGATTAAGAGCCCAAAGGAGTGGAATGACTCTGGGCATTCACGGGATTTGAACCAGTAACCTTCCAGTTGATGGCATAGATCCCTAGCCTCAGAGCCACCACTCCGCCCCAGATCTTTATATAAACTGAGTGTTAATTCTGAGGGAGAGAATACATTGTGACTATCTGAAGATGCACCTTCTGGTTTCACTGCAGTGCGAGTCCTGGGTCACTCTGGGTTAGTTTGAGCAGGCAGGCGTACCTCAGCGCCTCCCAGTGGAAGGCCGTGATCCCGCGGTCATCTGTGCTCCTGCTGCCATCCAGCCTGGTGCTGTTTATGGGGAGGGTGAGCAGCTGGTCGGGGCTAACCGCTGCCACAGGGGGGGCGTTCCTCTCTACCACACAAACACCCCCACATGGCTCAGAATGAGGCCACAGTGTCTTTTTCACCCCGCCACCACACACACACACACACAAAGCTCAACCTGCCAAAAACTGTTAATGGTGTTACGGTCCCATAGTATTTGAAATACAAGGATTAGCTTGATTTTCTCCTCTATGACACGTGTTCGTGGAGAAAATGTCTAATTATTTACCTTCTTTTTTAAAATTACGTGCTAGTAAACAGGACACTGGTTAGAGTGGATACTCATCATAAGTAGGCAGGCAGTCAGAGCGTGCCCAACATCCCATAATATGCAATGCGAATGCTGCCGTGCCGGTGCCCACCTGCCCGCACGCTGAGTGTCACCACGTCAGAGGCCTGCTGGCCAGCCGAGTCCGTTACAGTGAGCAGGAAGGGGTACTGTCCCTGGCGCAGGTCCGAGAGCTGGAGCAGAGCTGTTCGGGCACCCTGGCACAGAGCAGGGAGCCGTCAGGGCACGGCCACATCGGGCCGGAGGGCGCTGGTCTGGCACGAATATGCTGCCTCCTCTTTCCTTAACGGCTGCAGAGCTGCTTTATAAATTACTGCTTTCCCAAGATGCATAGAAAAAACTGAACCTTAAGGGGAGCAGCTCTGCAGAGACACATATACACAAACACGTGACTCGCGTCCCACCCACCCGCATGGTCGGCTTCTCCGCCCAGCCCCCCCGGCTCAGGGTCCACAGGTAGCCGACGATCTTGTGGTCGTCGCTGCTCCGGTTCCCACACAGCGTCACACGGTCCAGCGGCAGCGTGACAGTCAGATTGGGGCCTGCATCGGCCACCGGAGGCAGATCGGGGGCTGCGGTGACTCTGACAGTGGCCATGGTGGAGTCACTCAGCCCATCAGAGTCCGTCACCGTCAAGCTGAGAGAAAGGCGGCCTTTAGCGTCACCAGAGGACACCCCACTCCCCTTTATACAGCATTAGACATTACGAGAGTAATAATGTTCTCTGTTATGCAACTGACACAGTGACTTGGCTTATTGATTTACACAGTTTACAGGAAACGGGCATCGGGACCATTAGTACATGATAAACATTAACAGCAGCAGCTGTTAGTATCCGGTGCTTCAGCGTTACCAGGGAAACAGTGACATTAAGCAGCTGTCTGACGCAGGGTCCCAGTAATGGGGATAATAAAGGTCTAAGCAATAGCACCTAAAGGTGTAGTCACCGGGCTCCAGGTCCGAGAGGCGGAGCAGGGGGGTGTCAGCGAAGGCCTTGCTTCTGCGTGGTGGCCCTTCCACCTCCTCCCAGCGGTAGCTCACCACGCCACCATCGTCGGTGCTCCCTGGAGCCAAGGAGAGACACGTCCTCAGAAATTTTACCCTCCCTCATTAGGGGGAGACTCATCTCAGATTTATAAGGGAAGTATTCTTACAGGAAAATGCTGCTTATGGGAGTTTTATTTGCACAGAAATGCTCAGAGGGCAGGATAAAGAATGACTGGGTCAGAGAGATAACCAATCAGATCGTGGGTCCAAGCCAGTAGAGGAGGTTGGACCGAGACATCTGATTGGTTCAGAGAGGACCAATCAGATTATAGATTGCAAGCAACTAAAGGAGGCAGGATCAACCAATCATCGTTCTGCCCTCAGAATATTTTTTGCATAAGTAAAACTCCCAAAACGTAATTAACACTTATCTTCCTGAACTCTCGAGTGTCTCCCGACTGTATGACTCTCTTGGACCCCCCCCCCCCCCCCCCCCCCCCCCCACCCCCCCCCCCCCAACCCCCCGCCCCCCCCGCCCCGTCCCCGTCTTCCAGCCCGGCGGCGACGCGCGGGCGGCCCTCC
>JAODKE010000146.1:7520216-7531023 GCA_026779605.1 Mormyrus hasselquistii
TATCGCCGGAGTGACACAGCAGCTGCTTGTTCTCCATTTTGCCCGTGTCTGTCCTGCCATATTGAGCCGCCCCCCCCCGCCGCCCTTCCATCAGAAGCTTCTAATCTATACATGACCTCAGGTCCTCAGAGACGTGTGAATCACAGTGCAGTGCAGCTGTGTCACACGGCTGTCGAATGTGGCCAAACTGAGCCAGATAAAAGGTCCCATTAAATAATCACCAGTTCCTCGACACGGTGTGGTCTGCCTGAACAGCAGGATGCTGTATGTAGGTCACCCGAACCACTGCCAGAGCACGCACTCTTGTTTTGGGTGTAAATATTTTAATTGCAACACTCCTGTTTGAATGTGACCTGCGCAGGAACCATCGCTGAAATGTTTGATATTTCCCAACATCCCCCCCCCCCCCCACCCCCACCAATGTGTTTTTCAGGGAAACGACCAACGATAAAAGGCATCATACACAAGTTCAAAAGCTAGGCTTGTAAACATCAGAGGGTTCCTCTACTCTGATAGATGGCAGCACATGTCTTTATATAGGATGTTTGTTTACGACCAGTCAAACCACACTTTTGTATGGGGCCCCCTGTTGGCTACAAACTGTGATCACACTAAATTGTAAATGAAAGCATTCCTTAGTAGGAGATGCGAAAGCAGTTGTTCTGCTAACCGGCAAGCTAACCACAATTTTCTGCCTGCACTTGCCATTTATTTATTTCGAGAAACATCTGAGGGGCGTGAATTTTGGAGTGAGGCCTGCTCCTCCGTGCAGGTAACCAGACCGAAGGCACTACACTGGCCCCCTCCATTGCTCAGTTTTACGTCTGCTATGACCCACCTCCCGGTTTGGCCAATGCACCCGTTAAAAGCGTCTGCGGCTAATTCGGCGAGATAACGAGTGCAGGTTCCGAGTCTCTTCCTTCGGGGGCCAGCTGGCCGTCATTAATAATATAGCGCGGCCCTTCCAGAGAGCCCTTCATTCTGGCCATTTGTAACATCTCCTGTGTCACCCTCGTCTCCACACAGACTTCCCCCAAACAAAACAACATGAACAGGGCAGTTTATATGGCTGTGTCTTGCCTTTACGACCTTGCTTCAAAACACAGGCTTTGATTGAGGGTTAAGTCTGGGTTAAATGTAGCTCGAAGCAGAAGTGACAATCGTAGACACAATCTGTTACTGGTGGCCGGCTGACTTTGCTTTTTGTTTCTGACTGTCTGTCTCTCAGAGTGGGGCCAGCGGAATTAAGAGCTAATTGTGTCTCTCTCGTCTAGAACAAAATTCAAGGTCTGGTGCTATAAGAATAAAGAACCAGTCCATATTACCGATCTGGGCCCCTATTGTATACATACGTCCAAGACTTTAGAAACTTTTGATCCTCTCATGTTATTTAGCTCCACAGTTATCCGTTTACATGTCTTGGGTTTCTTTGCAGGGGCCTTCCGTGGAACCTTAACGTTTTTAACATGCAGCACCAGTGAAACCCACAATAAATTCAATAAAAACTCCCCCCAGCCAGACTGGGCCCAGGGTGGACCATCTGTAGTCCTGTTGTAAATGGGAGGAGGGGGGGGTGGGCACAAATTGTATCAACCCAAGATAATTGCACAAAAAAATAATTCCATTTAATCAGTTCAGCATCTGCTTTTTTCCTCTCTGTAATTCAGGGATTGGAAATGGAACAAATTAGCAATTAAACCCATAGTAGCTGCAGCTACTGTGAGCTGTCAGTTACTGAGTTTATTGGTTCCCATTGGGTTACACAGTCAGTGACTGACAGGCCACTTCAAACCACCATGGGTTCCGGAACCTCATTTCTCTCCTTTCTAATTTAAACCCCCACCAGCATCTTTTTTTTTGGTTTCTGTTATGTTACTTTACAGCCTTACTCTTACTCTACGGTGTGTTACATTGTAATGTTGAAAACTGCAAAGGCCTTTTCAGTGCTCTTTTACTTGAACCCCAGACACGTTTAAGTTCCTGTTCTAGAAGAATCTAAAGCTGTGTGTTCCGCTCCATACCGTCTCAACCTTAAGATCTGACGCCGCAAAGCACGTCTGCAGTCTGGCGACATGCAGATCCTACCGGCTAATCCCAGGCAGGAAGCATTCACCGTTTGCGGTCTGACACGCTGGGACGGGGGCAGGAGAGGAAGTCACGTGACGTTTGGAGTGCTGTGACCTTCGGGACCCCCCCCGGCCCCGCCCCGCCCCGGACTTCTCTCCGTTCAGAGGGACTCAGTGCGGAATGTGCTGGAGACTTTCCGCAAAGTGTCGCCGCAGCACATCTGGCACGGAGACGCAGGTCAGGCTCACGGGGCAGCGCCGGGGGACACGGGCACCGGCGTGCGGCCGCCTGGCAACTGCGGCAGGGCCTCGCCGCCATTGGACGGTCCCATAACCAGTGCCGGTGAGGTCACACCAAGGTGGAATTTTTTAAATCTCTTCCGCTTAGCTATTTTTAAATTACAAGAGTAATTTTCTAAAATTGGACATATACCTCCCCCCCCTCACATTTTTAAATAATATGAAGCATACTGTAAATGAAAAATACACATTTCTCTCTGTAAATTTCCGAAGGTTTTACGCTAAGACAAACTCTCAAACGCCAAGATAGAGTCCCTTTTTTAATCTTCTGACCCCTATGAGTTTTATGATTGTATATTTTAAATTATTACTAATTTAAGGACTGCAATTATTTTCAAGTCATATGGCAGCAGATGATACGGCAAGTTATTTTTGTGTATATAATTCCAGCAAAAATAAACTGAACACATGAGGTTATGAATAGCATATTTATTCACGAGACCTCGAGAGCACATTGGACCTCTTTGGATCACTGGCTGCTTCAGTATGATGTGGGAGGCTTTTTCCTCTGGGTTGGAACCATTTTTACTCTCATCTGTATGGTCCGGCATTTCAGATCTTAAAGATTTGCTTCTTACTGGAACCACCTTCACTGGAACCACCTTCAGATTCCTTGTTTCGATCATATTGTCCAGCATTTCCCATGATTTCTGTCTTATTACTGTGATTGTAAATGCACTCATTTGAATTAATCCCTGACCTAACATCATTTCCTAATTAGACTTTCCTGTATTTGAGTGGATCGGTTTTCCTTTCATAAGCATTCGGTTTTGTACAGAACACGCTAAGCCCTTCTCTCCTATCACTGCAGCTGCTTTTGTTCAAAGACACTGATAGTGCTTTTCCTCCCATACAGCTGAGGAAGTCGGGTAAAGGACGTCGTGGCTGCAGGAGACTTGGACCTTCGACGTTCATATTCGGGGTACCTCACTACCAGCTAGCCCTCAGGCCAGATATACGTACATATCCATCTGGACAGGTGATGTTTAGGCTGGTTGATAAAACCCTTGTTAGCACTTACTGGTGTTTTCCTCATCTCCTGTGTCAGTTAGTGTTGTGCTAGCTTCTGCGATTAGCACCAAGGTACACACCGTGCTACCATGACTATTTAACGCAGAATGTCTCCCTGTCACATCTACTTTGGGTGAAAGTCCTGGCTCAGTAGGGTAGCCCCAGCTGCCAGTGGCTGGAAAGGCGACCTTTATATGAGTGCACGTGTCATAAAAAAGAGAGTAAGATGGAGTGTGAAAAAACACAATCCAATGCATTAGCAGAGATGGGCAAGTACAGCTTCATTAATTTATTCTGAAGCCTTGTCAGAGAGACCAGCTGAAATGAATCCCTTGGATCCAGATGTGGAGATTTCAGGTCCAGAGAGTAGAAATCCAGACCAAGGTTTTGTTTCAACCAACCAGTTCAGTATAAAGACCTGGAATCTCCACCTCTGCTTGCAACTACAGCTTGAAATTGAAATGCAAAGCGTTTGCTTACAGTTGTGTCTGTGTAGCATACTGCTATTCATCCACCTCCTTCATGAAAACTGCATGAGGACACTAGCTACAAAAAGAATGATGGTGTCGCCTTTAAAATTCCTTTGTACAAGGAAATTAAACGAAAGACGAATTTAAAAAAGCTCCCTGCTTTACGATGGTTCGACCTTGCGACATTTCGAGTTCATGATGCAGTAGCGATGCACATTCAGCGGTCAACTTTGAATTCTGATCTGTTCCCGGGCTTATCCATATGCCGCACGACGCTTTCTACTGGTGCCAGGCGGTGACAGCGTCCATGCAGTCATGCTTCCAGCCTCTGTAGCGATCACAAGAGTAAGCATCTCATACAGTGCTTAAAAGTGTTCCATATGGCTTCCCCAAACCATATTTAACCAAATACACTTGAATAGACATACTTCAACATATTTCCACTTACGATGGGTTCATTGGAAAGTAACACCATCGTAGGTCGAGGAGCAACTGTACCGCTATTCTCATCTTTTCCATGCATAATGATTTTAAGCATTTTTAGTACGCAGTGTGTGTGCAAAGTTTCCCTTACGCATAAACTGCATCAGTAGAGGGTTCCGTGCATCTCAATCTCATTCATTTAATGTTCAGGAGGCTGGATAATATATTAGATACATTATATGGCCAGACACCAGCATCTCATTCCAAAACCAAGAGTATTAACATGAAGTCAGTTTCTGCTTTCTTTCTGTAACAGCCTCTACTCTTCTGGGACAATACTGGTGGGATTTTCTGCAGTTCAGGTTGGGTACTGACCTTTCTGTGAATTTGTGTAGCCTACCAACATGCCTCAAAACACTTGTAATGTACAATGACTTCACTTGCAGCTCTAAGGGCAGTGCTAGCAGAGTAGGAATTTGGTGAACTGACTTGTTGGAATGACGGCACCATGTCACGTCGAAAGTCACTATGAACTGAAACTGAACTGAAATTTCGATATGACTATCCAATATGCTGCCACTGCTTGCTGCTAGGGATTGCATGACTGTGTCAACAATGGGTTTGGCATAATTAACCAATTCCTTGAATTAATAGCCAACTTTTAGCCAAATAGCGAGATTTGCACATGGTTTGCTTGACTTATATCAGCTCATTACATTGCTGACAGGCAATGTTACCTCCAAAAGGTTAGGCAGATTTGGACCACAACCAAGAATATAGACCAGAACAGACCAGGGAAACCCAGCAGTTTGTCAGAGTGGGCTGGCGTACCAACACTCAAAGGACCCCAGAAGACTACATTCAAATAGGGGGTTGTTTTATTGGGTTACAGCAGACGGCATCTTGTTAAAAAAGGAAAAAAAAAACGCAGGCAGGATCGTACACTATTCTTGACGCGAGTCTGAACATGACACTAGAGCAGCGGTCGGACACAGAGAGCTGTCTGAAAGCGAGACGACCTCCTGGAGGCGAGAAAAGGCCTTGAATCTGCATACTTAGAAAGCCAACAGGTATAGTTACTGGTACTGATGTGTCTTTAACTCGAGAGACAAAACGACTATCAAAAAAAACAATAACAACCTAAACAAAATCTTCCCGAGAACTGAAAAAGGCATCCGCTGCTCATCAGCGTTGATTTGTGTGAATATTTCCCCGTTTCTTGGTTCTCGTTTCTATCCGGCGCAGGTCAGCGGTGACCTGTGTTTTCAGGGCATTATAGACAGCCGTTGCTTAACCAGGCAGGAGAAGAAAAACAGAAGTCACCTTCACATGAATGTTTTTTTTTTTTCTACCTCGCTTTTACAAGTCCACACTTCAGAGAGAATCCTTCTTGAACTAATGCAACACGCAACCTGGTTTGTGTACCTGTAGTCTTGCCAACAGATGTAGTGGTTCAATCTTTTAGTTACAAAATGCAGAAAAATTCAGCTGTAAAGATTAAACAGGACTCAAAGGGACATGTCACTGCTATTACAAATGTAACAAAATCCACCCCCCGCCCCCCATTGTACAAACTTGTCTTGATACAGAAAAAAATATATACAAGGGCCCTTTTTTGTTTTTTTTTTCCATTTTTTGTTTTAAAGTGTAGTAATGCATTAGTCCAACTTTGGCACTCGAAGGTCACCAACTGCTCAGTGCTTCAGGTGCATTCACAGTTGCTTGTGCCTTTGACTTCACAGCACCCCTTGTGAAATCATTGGGTTCAAATACGGAAATTATAATAAAATCAAAACAATTGTGTCCCCTTCTTTTCTCCTATCCTCCACATAAGTTATGGCCTGCCACCATCTTGACCTGGGGAAAAAAAAACAAATAAAAAGGACATTTCACATGCTTTGAAATGAGCTGCACTCAACCGGCTCGTGTATATTTCCAGATCTTTCGTTTTTGTCGAATGCTTTTGCCTGCACGTTTGTCTGTAAGGTAACTGGGACAGCTTGGGAGGTCAGTGTTGAGAGAGTACCAGCAAGGTGAATTTCAAGTGGGGATTGCTGCCATAGCAATGGATATCCCACAGCATCCCAACCAAGAGAGCTTAGCAACAATCAATATTTTCCTAGGCTTGTTTTCTAGAGGTGCCAGATCTTGCCAAAACTGACACATCTGTGTACAAACGTGTACAACATTTGCAGAATTTCAATTTGTGTATTGCATTTTTTCCACTAACAATTTGCACAATTGAATTACCCTTTGCATATACAATCCAAAGAGCTTACCTTACATGCATTATCCAGTCACCCTTCCAGAGTTGTCTGCTATTACCACGTCAGATTCTGAGGCCAGAGCCTTTTCCTTCAAGTCTGTGCTCTCATTACCCACCCCCATGGTCAGTGTAACCCAGCCCTCCTGATCCTCTCTACCATTCTTGTTGAGATCAGACATGTTCTGGCCCAGCTTACTGGCAAACCAGTCTACGATCTCCTGGCTGCTGAGCTTTGACTGCTCGGGCCTCTTGACATCATCTGCTCTTAGTGTTTTCGCCTCCTGGGACTGCTGCTGGGAAAGGCCCTGGGCACTTGACGGTGAACCCTGCTCATTCTGTCCGGGGCCTCCTGCCTTCTGAAACTGATCCATCCGCTCTGGATTTGCACTCTTCAGGGCCAGCCGGCTGTCCTTGAACCAGCACACTATTTCGGTGCGAGACAGACCCGTTTGGGCCTCCAGCTGATTGTATTCCTCAGGTGATGGCCACTGGGTTTGCTTGAAAACATCCTGGAGAAGACCCAGGGCTTTGCTGTTAATGGGGGATGGACCACTTGAGACAATGGTGATGGGAGATGACCTTAGGTGACCTTCCTGTTCATGCATGCCATTGAGTGTTCCTCGATGCTGCTGTTGCTGCTTCTGCTCCTCCATGTCTACCTTCTTTGAAACCATGGAGTTTAACAAAGCTTGTTCCATGTTGTCCCTCAATGCTCGCCGCTCTGAAAACCAGCTGTCGATTTCCATCTTGGAGAGCCGGGTGCCTGTCACCAGCTGGTCAACTTCAGCCTCGGTTGGGAGGCTGCTTTTCTGAAAACCTTCCTCAAGCATTTTCAATTGTTCAGACGTTTTGCCCTTCACCCTCTCCAACAGTGGAAACTGGGTGGGAACTGTCTTTTGCTGAGTGTCTTTTGGCGATGGATCACTATTTAAGTGCAGCACACCTTTATTGTTACGAGAACGCTGGTCGCTAAACCATTTTTTGATCTCACCTCGGGAAAGACCAGTGGATTCTATGAGACGATACACCTCATTATCGTCTGGTAATTGGCTCTGGGCGTAGCTTGCCTTCAGCACCGCAATCTGATCTCTAGTTTTCTTTTGATCCAGACAGACATTGGCAGTGGGAGAGACAGGATTCTGGGAGGTTAGGACTGATTGGATAATGGTTGGCCTTTTTGCCTCGGGGGCCACCACAGGGGCGGGCAAAGGCCTCTTGAGAGCCTGTACTACTTGATTGGCTACTGTAAGAGCAATTGGAGCACAGGTTACGGTTGACCCATTAGCGACAGGCGTCAACACCAAGCTGGACTGTCCAAGGAGCTGACAGGGAACAGTCTGAATCAATGACTGTGTGGCTTTGGTTGGCTGTGTCAGAGGAGCAGGCAGAACGGTAAATGTCTGCTGTACTGGCTGGATGGTTCCATTGAACATTTTCTTGCGAGCCTCCTCCACCTCCTCTGGAGACCAGCTGATGCCTTGCTTTAGTCGCTGGGTGGTGAACCACACCTTAATTTGTTCCTCCGGGTGCTTGGAGGCTGCAGTCAGCCAAGAGAGCTCAGCTTGAGTTGGGTAGGGGAACTTGTTAAAGGAGGTGATGAGCGTCATATTTCCGTCCAGCGAGGGATTGTATTTGGTGGTATTCAGAGGGACGGCGATTTTTGGTACCGAGTTGAAGTTGGGTGGGCGTTGCAGGGAAGGCATAATGTGCGAGATCCCTTCTTTAAGAGCAGCTTCTGGGATGATAACTGTCCCGTTGACATTTAGGGCCGCAATTTGTTTTTTTGGGAGGTCTAGTGTAAGGCCATCCAGAGGGTTCTCCTTCTCATCCCACTTACGGAAAATCCGTTTACCCTCCAGTTTTGGTTTAACATTCCTCCCACAAGCTGATCTACTGGAGGAAACATTGTCCTCGCTACCTTGGGAGATGGATGTGTCATAGACCACGGCACTGTTCACGCCTTCTATCGTTTGCTCTAAGATTGTCTGGCTGTTGAGTTTGAGGCGCTTGAACTTGAAGTTGCTCTCACCGGGGTGGCATTTCTCATTGTGTTCTGTCAGACTGTCAAACTTCTTTGTGTTGAAGTTGCAAACAGCACACAGGTATAGGGGGTTGAGAATGACGTTTGGATGGTTGGAATCCACATGCTCTTTGAATTCATTCAGGTTCTGCGTGGAAAAGGTGCAGTACTTGCACTCGTAACCTCCCTGGGGTTTTCTCTGGGGCTGCGCCTCTCCGTTCGACTGTCCCTGCTCCATCCCCTCCTTCCCCTTGCCTCCTGAGCTCACGGTGTCCTTTTCCGAGGTCCAGGCGGACAGACTCCGTGAAGACCCATTCTCGACGGCGCCATCAACCGGTGCTTCCACGTCTTCTGGGATGTCCTGCTCTGACAGCTCGCTGGCTCGGATCATGCAAGGAATGGATGACTTCCTTCGACTTGCCATGGCTCTGATCCGGCACGACCTCGCTGAAAAACCTGGACTGTGCGGACAAGATGTCTCTGCGTTTGAGGAGGGGTCTGCCCTTTAGCCTTCACTTCCCAAACTTTTCTGCTGACTCTGAATGTCAGCTCCAGTTAAAGACTTCATGAGACTTCATCAAAGACATTCTGACCTAGACAAGCAGGAAATTCAAAATAAGTACTGTACAGCTTAAGCAACGCAAATAATGGACATTTTAAGTGTGATCTAGTAGATATATTTTGACTCCCATATCTTTTAAGGCCTTATTCACTTTACAAGTTTATTTTCCATAAGTAGATATATTGACATAAATATCTGTTTTCCAGCTATATAAATAGTCCTGCAGTAACTAAAACGTGCATTTAAACGGATGTGATTTTGCAAGGCTGTTTTCAAGCACGAGACCATTAAACATGTTTATGGGAAACTGTGAAAAATAATCTTTCGGTTATGAAATACCACAGTTAAAGATTGACAAACATCATTTGTTTCTAGTGTTAATGTAGCTCAACGACCCACACAAAACACTGAACATTTTGTATTACTGCTTCGGGGAATAATGTGAAAGTCGTGGGAAAAAAATGATTTATGGAAATAAGGGGAAAAAAATCATATTAAAATATGTTAATTAGGTGATATTCCTACTAGAGAAACAGCTCCCAGACTTCTAATGACCTTGAAAGAAATTAATCAAATGCAAGACGATAACATTGCAAATCTTTATTATTATGATTCTATATTGATCGGCAACTGAGCAAAATAATGTTCAGTCAGCAGCAACATAACGATCCAGACCAGGCCCTGGGACTTGGATGTGACATCTCTGCACAAGCATGTGGGCTCCGTCAGGCAGGAAACAGGCTCGTGTGTCCCAGAAGGGAGGCAGACAGTGGGCCACCTCACAGGCCCATCCAACAGAACAAGCCATGGCCCAGAACTTCACGGGCAGACGGTCGCCGAGCAGCCGGGGATGACTGAGACACATCTGCAGACGGTGATGAACTGAGACCTGAAACCCAGTGGGTTACCAGTCGCCACAGACTGATGCTGGACGTAGACCATATCAGGATTTCATGGTCTGTGTGTCTGCTGCAAGTTTTTTTTTTTTCCCCCCTTTCATTTGGATATTATTTTTTGTTACGAGAATAACATCGTGTCTGTTTACTTAGCCCAGTTCACCATTGCAGAGCGCATTGCACTAAAAACCACACCCACCCGAAAGGCATGCATTCTCCACAGAATTCCGGATTACAAAAAAGTCTAACTGCACGTCCATGGACTGCGGGAAGAAAGAGTGCTTGGGGGACATTTGCACAGCCCAAGGAAAAGACAGTACTCTACAAACAGACCAGGACTCTACAAACAGACCAGGACTCTACAAACAGACCAGGACTGCGAATCAATGTGTGAAACACTGCATCCCCAAAGGAGGTACACAAAAAAAAAAAAAAAAAAACACATTCGGCAACGTCAGATTAACATGCTGTAAAATCAATACGTGCCATTTATTTGCTGATAAATGTGAGGCGTCAAAATACCGATGGAGGGAGCAAAAACCAAGCAAGCAGAACGCACCGACTCGTGGCTACTTCAAAAATCCAGCTCTTTCTTCAAACATTTCCCAAATTCCAACTTAAGGAGCACTGCGGGTCCTCATTAAAAATTAAGAGGAGCCCGATTTCTATGCGGTAGCCATGGTAACAACAGACAGCGCGATGCCCTTGTGTTACCTCCGCCGCCGAATATTAACGATTTCCTCACAGGTATTAATTAGAGCGAGACGCCGCTAGCGGAGGGAGAGGAGGGGTT